>QXTE01000126.1:3090915-3318136 GCA_003942145.1 Platysternon megacephalum | reverse complement strand
CGCCCCCCAGCCCTCTGCCCTGACCCCTAAACCCCCCCACCCCAGCTACCCTCTGCCCTGAACCCCCCAGCCTTCTGCCCTGCACCCCTGCACCCCCACACACACCCAGCCTTCTGCCCTGCACCCCCCACGTCCCCCCAGCCCTCTGCCCTGAACTCTGAACCCCCCCCCAGGTCTGGGGTCCCGGCTGCCAGCCCCTTGCCAGCCGGCGTCCCGGCCACAGGCCCCGCTCAGCCCGCTGCCGGCCTAGGTGAACAGAACCCCAGACTGGAAGTGGGCTGAGCAGGCTGGCGGCGTAAGATCAGCATTTTAATTTAATTTTAAATGAAGCTTCTTAAACATTTTGAAAACCTTGTTTACTTTACATACCACAATAATTTAGTTATATAATATAGACTTATAGAGAGAGACCTTTTAAAAAACATTAAAATGTATTACCGACACGCAAAACCTTAAATTAAAGTGAATAAATGAAGACTCGGCACACCACTTCTGAAAGGTTGCCTACCCCTGCTCTATTATTTATTGTTGTGAATGGCCTCCCTTAAGCACAACTGCCATGTCCAGCCACAAGTCTAAGCGCAAGTGATGTGAAAGTCAGAGTGCTTGCCAGAGAAATCTCCAGTGAGGACACTTTTTTGTTTATAGCAAATACTAAGCAAGAAAGAAGAATGCAAAGAAATAACCATCTCAAATGTTAAATTGAAGCCAGCAGTGACCCCTCGATGAGAACAAATAAATTCCTGTTGACAATAAACCAATCGGGGAAGCATTTATAATGGAAAATTCTAACAATGCTTGAATTACAGGAGTATAAAGTGTGCTACTCTAATTAAGCCATCATTTGCAATGGTGAAAGGGGGAAAAAAGTTAATCCCATTCAAACTAAGCCATTCATCTAACAAACTAGTTTAGGTAAAGAGTTTCCCCTTCCCACATTTACATAATAGAAAATGAATGAGTTTTTCTCTTTTTTCTGCTTGAAATGCTATGGGAGTAACATTCATGACAAAGCAGCATATGAAGCAATTAACTGCTTTTTGTGGGGGACTAATCACTGAAGCAAAACTGAGACATTTGAAAACCACAGGACCCGTTGGGAGTTTTTCACAACACCATGAACATTATTCATATTGTACAGCAAGACAAAAAGATCAAGCAACCTCTAAAACAAAGGTTTTTATTGCCTTGTGTGGGTTTGTGGTTCCATGCCACTGCCCTGACTTTCCACTGACAGCATTTTGGAACTTGTGATTGCTCAAAGATCAGACGAAGTCACAAAAATCTTTTTGCGAGAATCAGTTGTGCTGGGTAGGATTTTGTGAAAGACAAGCTGGTGAGCTTTTGAAACAAGGAAATGTTTTTCCTAGACTGTGATTGGCTCGAAATCACAAACAATGACAAAAATATGAAAAGACTCCCTATTAGCTTGGGTCTTTTATTCAAGCTTTCATTTACCAATGCACTATAATTAATTTCAACTTCTTCCACTATGGAATTCGCAGTATCACCCACCACAGTCAGGCAGTTACAGCCTGAGTAAGACACTATACCGAACTGCTGATTTCTGACTGGTGAGGAATGATCTTGCATGAGATCAGACAACTTTGAATAGGAGAGTTAACCATTTTAATGTGCTCATTTTTCCTGTATATCCAGATGACACTGACACTTTTGAACAGCTTGTCTAACTGCTTGGTTCATAGCCTTGTCCTCTTATTTTTATTCTTTACCTCCCTAATCCACAGAAGTTAAATAAGTATTATCTGAAATTTAGAGTCAAAACTAGTGTTTATGTTACCTGTACTTTAGATACAAGTTATTTTGATGACTATTTCTTCTAGTTAATGTGAACTATTTGCAGCAGTTGGAAGACAGAGCCCATTTTAAGCCACATAAATTCCTTGTAATCCATTTAGAGACAACTGTTCTTTGACAGTAGGTCACCTATTCTATTATAATTAAAGAATACTACAAGTTAGCAACATGAAACCTTGCGTGTTTCAAAGTATAGCAACAGGTGCAGGGCATGTTCTTTAATTGAGAACTAAAAAGTATAAATAAACAAAATGACATCACTTAAAGCACCTAAACAGTGAGACAATGATGAATGGTAATTATAAAGGAAAAATGATATAAATTATACAAAAGACTGACACAGCGTAGGTTTTAGTGCAAGTCTATCATATAAATTAGAGTTGAATAGACTCAATCCCAGGCTTTGGGCTGATGTATGCAGTGCATAATGAAGGAAATGCTATGAAGATCCCCCTTTATTCTTAATATTAGGAATGCAGAACCAAGGCAAACTACTTTTGGAAACAAGCATTGAAAAAAATAACTTAGAGATCTTTGTAATGCACAATCACATTAAAGAACAGATACATAATTTCTGGAAAAGGTGTCAAATTTTCAACTTCCAATCTATTTATCTACATTTCATGTGACAAGTAAGACCAAATGGTATTTGGAATAGGAAAGTACTATCTTAAAACTGAAGAATTTCCATTTATCTAGGCTTGTCCAAGCACAGGAAACACTAGCAAGTCATGCAAGACTGACACAGGATTGCCAAATCCCACAGTTAGTTCTGTTTTTGGGAAGTAAACCAACAGGCTTAAAAACATTTTTATAAGAAATCTTTTAGACCTGGATAAATTAGATTATTCTTCAGGTTTAATATCCCACTTGCAAATTGATAAAGGTATTGTATTTAGTACACATATGACTAGCATTAGAGAAGAAAGACAACTAACAAAGATGACTTGTTTAATATTCACAGTCATTTTCTATACATTGATGCTTCCCCGGTAACACTTTTTATAGAATGAATAAAAATATAGTGCTTACCATATCTCCAAGTGCTTCAAACACTACACAACTAAATCTCATGCAGTTTTTAACCAAATTTAAATCTATCTAGTCACATGGGGAAAATCAGATTTGTACTTCCACCTTCTTGAGTATGATATGGAGCACATTGGAGGGCTTTAATGTATATTGGACACCCAGTGTGAAAGCCCTCACACAAGATAGTGAAAGAAAACAGCAGCAGAGGTGGCTAAGAGCTGGTTGATTCAACGCTTGTCTTATGCTTTGGGAACTATTCTTATGCAATAAATTCAAATGTCCAGGAGGACTTCAGCATCTAAAAGATTCCCAGGGGATAATAAAACGGTGACATTACCAAACAAAGCTACTAATTGCCCTCGGTTTAAAACAGGTCATGCAATTTAGCAATCTAGCCTTCACCCTGTCAGCTTCAAGCAATATATAAATAGAACAGATCATACCTCAGGTGCTCCCATTACCCTTCATGGGTTTCTACAGCTCCACAGCTTTAAGCACTGATGCCTAGAGCAAGGAACTGCAGATTGGAACACCTGGATTCTAGTCTCCAATCTGTTACTGACTTGTTATGAGACACTAAGCAGGTCACAGTTTCTTTACTTAAGTTTCCCAATTTGTAGAATGGGGATAATACCTTTGTTTAAAGATTTGAAACTGTCGGAAGAAAGTCGTTATAGTATTAGTATTTATTGTTATATTTATAAATGCAAAAAAATTAGTATTAATGCAATGTTGTAGTTGAAAAATAAAACACTCAGGAAGTTCCAGAACTTAAGCTCTCTCTTTTAATATTGACTTATGTACATTGCAAATTCTGTACATTTTACTCACACTAACAACAAATATAAAAGGTTTACATTTAACAAGAAAACAGATATACACGATCTGGAACACAATTTTATAAGGCTTTAACCACCAAAATCCTGAGCCTTCTCAACTTCAACTGCCGTCATTAGGAGTTGAGGGCTTTCTATGACTCACAGGAGGTACTCAACACCTTGAAATTCCAGCCCATACAGTTCACCACCACAACACAGATAAATGCATCATTTCTGAAGTGGATGAATCTTGGCAGCTGTTTCAACATGCACAGTAATATTATACAAAAGTTTANCTATCACTGAGAACAGTCTAGATCCATCCTCTTTGGAACCCCCTTTCAGGTAGTTGAAAGCAGCTATCAAATCGCCCCTCATTCTTCTCTTCTGCAGACTAAACAATCCCAGTTCCCTCAGCCTCTCCTCGTAAGTCATGTGCTCCAGCCCCCTAATCATTTTTGTTGCCCTCCGCTGGACTCTCTCCAATTTATCCACATCCTTCTTGTAGTGTGGGGCCCAAAACTGGACACAGTACTCCAAATGAGGCCTCACCAGTGCTGAGTAGAGGGGAATGATCACATCCCTCGATCTGCTGGAAATGCCCCTACTTATACAACCCAAAATGCCATTAGCCTTCTTGGCAACAAGGGCACACTGTTGACTCATATTCAGCTTTTCGTCCACCGTAACCCCTAGGTCCTTTTCTGCAGAACTGCTGCCCAGCCATTCGGTCCCTAGTCTATAGCAGTGCATGGGATTCTTTCGTCCTAAATGCAGGACTCTGCACTTGTCCTTGTTGAACCTCATCATATTTCTTTTGGCCCAATCCTCTAATTTGTCTAGGTCCCTCTGTATCCTATCCCTACCCTCCAGCGTATCAACCACTCCTCCCAGTTTAGTGTCATCTGCAAACTTGCTAAGGGTGCAGTCCACACCATCTTCCAGATCGTTAATGAAGATATTGAATAAAACCGGCCCCAGCACCGACCCTTGGGGCACTCCACTTGATACCGGCTGCCAACTAGACAAGGAACCATTGATCACTACCCGTTGAGCCCGACCATCTAGCCAGTTTTCTATCCACCTTACCGTCCATTCATCCAGCCCATACTTCTTTAACTTGCTGGCAAGAATACTGTGGGAGACTGTATCAAAAGCTTTGCTAAAGTCCAGAAATAGCACATCCACTGCTTTCCCCTCATCCACAGAGCCGGTTATCTTATCATAAAGCCGGTTATCTTATCATACCTTGATTCTACCACACACTGGAATGTGACAAGAAATCTTTAACAATCGCAAGCAGTTAGAAACATCAGTTTTAGGTCTTCATTGAAAGACACCACATCCAGAAGCAATCGCCCCCCCCACAGCATTCTGAATCTCTTGGCTCAGTACTGAACTTAAAAAGGAAGGAGTGACACCTACAGAATCAGCTACACATCTGGAGTTTTCGTTGGAAGTCTCCCATCTACTAACTAACCAGGCCCAGCCCTGCTTAGCTGATCCGATAACATCACAGCCCTAGGCGGCACAAGCACATTGTGGACAGACATGAATTTGATAAGCATAGGTGACAGATAATAGAGTAGAACAGGGGTCTCAAACTCAAATGACCACGAGGGCCACATGAGGACTAGTACATTGGCCCGAGGGCCGCATTACTGACACCTCCCTCCTCCCCCACTCCACCCCTTCCATGAGGTCCCGCCCCTGCCCCCTACCCAGGGGGTGCAGGAGGGGTGTGGGGTGTGGCGGGGGCTCAGGGCAGGGAGTTGGGGTGTGGCAGTGGGTCAGGGTGCAGGGTGCGGCAGGGGGTCAGGGTGCAGGAAGGGTGCGGCAGGGGGCTCAGGGCAGGCGGTTCGGCTGCAGGAGAGGTGCGGGGAGTGGGCTCTGGCCCGGCGCTGCTCCGTGCCTGCCCTGCCCCTGCGCCGCTCCGGGAAGTGGCTGGAACCTGGGGGAAGGGGGAACAGGGATCTGTGTGTTGCGGTTGCTTCAGGCCAATGGGAGCTGCTGGGGGTGCTGCCTGAAGCAAGAGCAACACACAGACCCCTGTGCCCCCCCTTCCCCAGGTTCCAGCCGCGACCCGGAGTGGCGCGGGGGCAGGGCAGGCAGGCAGGGAGCCTGCCCTGCCCCCGGTGCGCGTTGGGCCGGAGCCGCTCTAGGTAAACGCTAGGGGAGGACGGGGGGCCGCAGAAAATAACCCCACGGGCCGCGTGTTTGAGACCCCTGGAGTAGAATCTCAGAGTTACAAACTGACCAATCAACCACACCTTATTTGGAACCAGAAGTATATAATCAGGCAGCAGTAGAGAGGAAAAAAGCAGCCAATACAATACAATACTGTTTTAAACGTAAACTACTAAGAAAAATAAAGGGAAAGCAGCATTTTTCTTCTGCACAGTAAAGCTTCAAAGCTGTATTAAGTCATTGTTCAGTTATAAGCTTTTGAAAGAACAGAATGTTTTGTTCAGAGTTACCAACATTTCGGAGTTACTAACAACCTCCATTCCCTAGAATTCTACTGTATTCTAAATCAGAGTTAAGGGAGTGGATAGTCTTTTGAAGCAAATGAATTTCCTTCCATTTCTAAACATATTACTAACCCGATTAACATGTCCCTTGTAGAGGTTAAGTTACTGAATTCATGGGAAGGTGCCAAAAACATCCCCTCATATATGGATGAGTATTACTTATCTGAATATACTTGACTGCCTTGCCCTTTATTATTCCACCTACTCAAATGCTATGCTTCCGGCTTAAGAGTTGGTGACTATACAACATATGTCCTTTTAAATAAATTACTAAGGATATTTTTCTCTAAAAATCTCAGAGTTTATACACTGGTAATACTTCCGTCTAATGCCGCTGGTTTAAGAAACAATAAGTATCAAAGTGTTATGTCTATCAGATTCAGTCCCCGCCTTGATTTGAAGGATTATCAGTTTGACAACAGCTAATCCAAAAACTATGCATAAACTTTCTAAATTCAACCATGTCCTGACCTAAACCTTGTTTTAGCTCATCTTAATGCTAAAATGACAACAAGTTACTTAGGAGGAAAGAAGTATCTATGAACAGTTTCAAAAGAAAAATTTACCCAATCAATGTAAAATCAGATAGAAGATTCTGTGAACTCTTCATTAATATTTGTATTACAGATATGTCTAGAAGCTCCAACAGGGATTACAATCCCAATGTGCTAGGGAACTAAACTGATCGATCGGTCCTTCAGCCCTCATATAGATTGTGCCAATCACAACATGTCTTCCATTCTTCTCTTATCGTGGCTTTCCTTCTCCATGTGGGGCCATGCCTTTTCACGATAAAAATCTTCCCATCTCTTTGGAGGTCAGCCGAGTGGTCGTTTCAGGTCCCGTGGGTACCACTCGGTGACAGCTGTAGTTCATGGATTGTCAATGAGCCTAGCTATATGCCCGGCCCATCGCATTTTGCTTTACCTGCTTTCAATGACAATGTCCTGCACTCCACTCTGCTCTCTGATCACTTCACTGGGGACTCAGTCGCAAACTGAAATCCCCAGAATTCTTTCCATCGCCCTCTCTGACACAGACAGTTGTTGCTCCTCTATCTTCATGAGCACCCATGTTTCACTGCCGTACAAGATTGCCGGCGGTACTGTTCAGTTGAAGAGGTTGGCACATGTTGCCTTCTTGATTTTTCCTTGGAGGACATCCTTGATAGAATTGAATGCGCGCCAACCAGCTTTCTTTCTTCACGAGAGAGTTCGCCTTCCTGATTGTGACATGTTAATTTCTTGGACCAAATAGACGTATTGTTCAACTTCTACTATTTGTTCTCCCTTGACTATTATTTGGGCTTTTGGCAAGGCATCAGACAACATAAATTTTGTTTTAGAGTGGTTCATTTTCAGTCCGACTTGGCTGCTTTTTGTGTCGAGTTCTTACAGCATTCTCTGTAGTTTGCTAGTGTTTTTGACAATCAACATGATATTGTCTGCAAATTTGAAGTGGTTTAACTGCTCTCCGTTGACGCTGATTCCACCCTTCCAGTTCATCCGCCTCATTACCATTTCGAGGAAGGCTGTGAAGAGTTTCGGTGAAACCCTGTCTCCTTGCTTCACACCTTTTTGACTGGGATGCGAAGGGGAGTGTGAAACAGTTATATCCGTAATGCAGTCAGTGATGATGTCGGACAGTGATGATAGCAGACTGTATTCTCCAGTAGGTCCTACCATGCTATTAAAGGTGTCAGACTGCCAATTCAGGGAGGGGACAGTTGTCCTTCTTGAGTTTGGGTGCTAGCTAAATTGAGAAGGTTAACGTACCATTGATGGCACAGCCAGCAGGTGGCTGAAGAAATGGCTAAAACAACACGAATGAATGGGCCCCAGTTCCTTGCGTGTCCCTCGATCCAGTCTGTGGCAGCGGTGCGGTGGCAACTAATAACATGGACAATTACAAATAAGTAATAACAAGAACTTTATCATCAGGAATTTGTGTGTTTACAGCAAAGACGCCACAACTGCACAAACCAATCTTTAAAAACCAAAAGAGCAGTTGGGATTTTGTTTTGCTTGTTTTATATTTATACTTTTTTTTTAAAACACTTCCATGGCTCTGCATACCTCTCCTATTGCCTTTATTTAATATTATCAAGCACACTGTTTCCTGTAGTATATGTCCCTGATACCTTTGAGAAGCCTCATGAAAAGCACAGGGATAAATTTTACTTTAGACAAGCATACGCTATTAAATAAAAGCTCAACGTCCTTGGGTGTGGAACAGTTTTTACAACAGCTGTATTGTCCTCATGTGGCTGCTGACAATTACTGTCAAGCTTTACAAGAGGTAATTTTGATTGAAGAGGTAATGTTTTATTTATACATAACTTATTTTGCAGTTTAAAAATTAGGTATTGAGACAGTAATTGCAAAGCTTCAAAGCTGAAGTCTATCTATGGTGTCCCAGTTGGCTATTTTACAGTGTGCCAACAGAGCTAAAATGTCACTACAGATCATGCCATTCTGTGAGGCATCTGTGTTATTTTAAGATGTGAAGATAAACTCCAGCCAACTTCACATTGTTTCCTTGCATCCTTCACTCCATGGCCACTGACACAGCTTAAAATAAACGTACAAGAACAATGGCACCACCTTTTAAGTGCTTGCTAACAAGTCTCTTAAATTCCAAATCTTTATTGACCTACACAATCAGTCAAGGTTAGAAAGGGTCTGAAAGATTTCCACTAAGAACTACACAAAGAAATCTGAACTCTCTCTTTCAGATGTTAACTTGAGAGTGAGGTGTTTGTGGGAGACAATGTTTTGTTTCACATTTTAAAGTTCTTACATTTAATATGAAGGCACAGCCAAGTTTGCTAGACCATACGTTGAAAAGAGCATATATTATATCAGCTGTACACGTTTTGATACAACCCTGTAAATGTGTACTAAGTCTCAAACTGCTGGAAATAGTTTGATAACTAAACATTTGCTAAAACATTATGTTCATGTAAGTCAGGAATTTTCACTAACATTGTTTGCCACACCACATTTTTTGTTGCTCGGTCTTCAGGACCTTTCCTTCAAAGTATTCAGATTTTTTATTTTAAATTATTCTTTTTAAAAATGATCCATAACAAAGAAGTTTGTGTAACAAACATTTCATATGATGAAAAACTGGGATGCCTCACCAATTACATTACCGACAAACACTTGATTCAAATTGATTGGAAGCAGTCTGGGTTAATCAGGCAGCTTAAAACCTTGAACAGTTCCACTTGATGGGACTTCACAGAGACTATAATGGAGGAGAAAGATCACAGCTTCCACCACAGCTGTGGCAAAGGAACATCATGATGCTTTAGGACCTGGTCAAAGACAGACTAACTGCTGAAACTCCACCAGCAGAAATTCCATTCTCTCCCCTCCCTTCTGCTGCCTGTCCGCCCTACCCCCACTCCGGTTGTTAGCAAACCATGGCAAGTTGTGAGGCTAGAACAGAGGGAAGTGGCATCTGGGCACAGGAGATGGCACTGATGGGAGTTTCCGGCTTTCCATTTCCACATTCTTAGCCCGCTGCCACTCTGGATAGCGGCACGCTGAGCAGCAAAAGCCTGAAAGACTACAGAAGGAATATTGGAAATATCAAAATAAAGTTAAGCATAGATTTCCCTGTATGGTACTTCCGTTGTGTCGGTCTTATTTTTTTAGTAGCATTCAAATACATTGAAGGAGACACAAGCAGTAACTTAAAGGCCTGGTGAGTCGTCATGAAAAGAATGGGTAAAAATGAAAGGAACAGGTCTGCCCTAGGTATTATCAGTTGAATTCTTAGATTTTGTTTTTCAAGTAAAATCATTTAGGTGACTCATAGGCTACGTCCACACTACCCGCCCGGATCGGCGGGTAGCCATCGATATATCGGGGATCGATCTATCGCGTCTCGTCTGGACGCGATAGATCGATCCCCGAACGCGCTCCCTTCGACTCCAGAACTCCAGCAGGGCGAGTGGAGTTGCGGAGTCGACGTGGGAGCCGCAGCCTTCGATCCCGCGCCGCGAGGACGCGAGGTAAGTCGCGGTACTTCGAAGTAAGATACTTCAACTTCAGCTACGCTATTCTTGTAGCTGAAGTCGCGTATCTTACTTCGACATCCCCCCCTAGTGGGGACCAGGCTATAGAATGAACAGGATTAATAAAAGGTATATTGCTGAAGTCTGTGGATACCTTTGCTCACCCTTGTAATTCTTCTTACAAACTATGTAAATATTATCCATTCTATTTCTCTTACTAACAGAGAGACAGTCTCAAACATTAAATGTACACAAAGTCAGCCAAAACTGCAGAGATAATGTACCTGTTTAAAAAAAAATAGTTTTGATAGTATGTATAAACTGATTGGTAAAATGCAGCTCCATGCAAAGTGGCATTGCGAACTGCTACTTTCACTCTTTTGCTATATTTTTTTTTTTTTAAAGAAAAAAGTCAATGCTTCCTTCATGTCCTTTATTCTGACCTTGAGCCAATTTGTTTTGTGTCTGCAAAATAGCAGCTAATGTCAGAAGTAGCTTAGGGCCAACCCTGCAAATGCATCTTGGGAGGTGCTGAACGTCCTGAAGTTTATAACGTCAATGGTAGTTGAAGGCCATCTGTACTTCCACAGGAGAAGCTCTGCACCTTCCAGGAGTCCCACATTTTGTAGAACAGGGGTAGGCAACCTATGGCACGCGTGCTGAAGGCGGCACACGAGCTGATTTTCAGTGGCACTCACACTGCCCGGGTCCTGGCCACCGGTCTGGGGGTCTCTGCATTTTAATTTAATTTTAAATGAAGCTTCTTAAACATTTTAAAAACCTTATTTACTTTTCACACAACAACAGTTTAGTTATATATTATAGACTTAGAGAAAGAGACCTTCTAAAAACGTTAAAATGTATTACTGGCACGCGAAACCTTAAATTAGAGTGAATAAATGAAGACTCGGCACACCACTTCTGAAAGGTTGCCGACCCCTGTTGTAGACTATTGCTCCATATATCTCTACAGGCCAGACTAATGAGGACTAGCATGTTCTACAGGGAGCAGTTCTAAACAGGAGAGCCAAAAGGAGCTTACACTGCATTATGAAAAAATTTGTGAAACACTCATTTTCAGCTGAAATTCTATGTCAGTATTAAAGATTAATTAATATGCCCAACTAGAGACTGTGTGAATATATTACACAGATTACATGTAATGAACAAAGCGTTTTAAATTTTTCATCTTTTGCAATTTGTTTTATTGCCAGCACCCTTGGTGATGAGCCAAACGAAAATTTGGCTTTTTTTAAAAAGTGCATTTTATTTTGTACCTGAAGACATGTGTAAGTTAGAGACATAGGAGTACATCCTTCCTGCTAAGGCAAAAACTGGCTAGTTTAAATACAGCCTCATGGTCATAGGAAAATAATTTCATAATTTCCCCAAAAATTCTCCAACACAACATTGCATTAAAATGCTTTACCAGTAAATTTGCTTAAAGTAATTTTATAATACGATTGCATGTGGTACCTGTGTATATAGTCTGCACTGTATGTATTGTAACAATTTCACATGTGTCCACCACTATAGGTAGGGCCCTACCAAATTCACAATCCATTTTGGTTAATTTCATGGTCAAAGGATTTAAAAAAATCATAAATTTCACAGTTTCAGATATTTATATCTGAAATGTCACAGTATTGTAAACATGGGATCCCAACCCCAAACAGGGTCATGGGGGGAAGGAGGGGGTCACAAGCCTACTGTAGCAGGAGGTCATGGTATTATCACCATTATGTGCTGCCGCTTTCAGAGCTGGACAGCTGCTGGCTGGGCAGCGAGCTCTCAAGCCGAGTTCTGCCTTCAGTGCTGGGCTCCTGGCCAGCAGTTGCTGCTTTCTGGCAGCCCAACTCTGTGAAATCTGGTCTCTCCTACAATAGCCAGATTTCACAGGGGAGATCAGATTTCACGGTCCGTGACGCGTTTTTCACGGCCATGCATTTGGTAGAGCCCTAATTATAGGCCACATTCGTCAATCAAGTTATCTGCAAGCTCAGCTATTGACCTCAGTGAGAGTTACATGAATATATCTGTGAGCAATATTTGTCCTAGTATCCATACTAGAGTATCTTTTCAGTCTTAAGAAGTTATGAAGCTTTACCAGCTAATGCACAAAATCTACTCACCCATCCCTTACCATGAGGTTTGGTGGTAACAAATTAAGCTGTTTATATTCAGTGGTTAAAAAGTTTCATTCTAATCGAGGTGCAATTTAACAAGTCATTGAAAAACAACTCAGCTGCACATCACACACTTCTGAGGAAACTCATGTATTGCTCATAAGCACCCAACTGTTTTCACTTAATTAAAGCTACTTGAATTCTCAACAATTTTTTCCAAACTTGGCAACGCACGTTTTCTCCAATGTAGACTACCTATTGAACATGCCAAGAATGAAGTTCTAAAGATGAACAATATGCATTACCAAGTGCAAAGAGAGCATCCGAATAACTTTTTTGGACTAAATTGATGCTTATCAAAGGAGCTGTACCTATCTGAGGACAGGATGTGGTCCTTCAAGTGTAATTTTTTTCATTTTCAGGTAACTCAGCTGAGCTACATTTTACAGAACTAGATTAAAAAAAATCCTCATTTGAGTTGAATAAAAAACCCAATAATTTTAATCCAAAAAGGGTACTATTGACTAAGTCAAAAGGAACAAAATAAAAGATTTAGCACAGAAACGCTTCTTCATGCATAACTAACATTGTTACTGTGATGCTTAGGGTGCCCATATTTTCAAAACAGATGTGACTATCGTTTCATCTTCCCTTCTTTAGTATACCATGTGTATCTCTCTTTCGGTTTTCTCCTGCCCCAACCCCATCGCTCTAGGTCCTTCTCCTTTGTTTTTATCTCCGCCTCACACCTCTGCCTTAATCCTACTTAATTTTTCCTCCTCCTCCCATTTATCGTGTCTTGTGTTTTCTCATTTCTTTTCACTCCATTTTTTCCCTCTGTTCTGCAGGCTCTCTCCCTGATCTAACCTGATATGGAAGATTTTTGAATGGCAGGCCTGTGTTGGCTCCCCATCCAGACCTGCTTTCCTCCAGGCTTTTCTGTCAAGTAACAGTCCCACATAGAACGTGGAGTACCAGAGCCAGTGTTGTTGAAGCCATGTTGGTCCCAGGATATTAGAGAGACAAGGTGTGTAAGCTCGAAAACTTGTGTCTCTCACCAACAGAAGTTGGTCCAATTAAAAAAATATATATATACACAAGAGCCAGGACAGATCAAAGTGTCCTTCCCTCTGGCTGGCTGCTGTCACAGCCCAACAGTGCTACTAGGGCTAAACAGTGCAACAACAATGTTTTAGGTTTATATTGGGGGGGAAAAAAATCAGGAAAAAAATCCCAGTTTTATCGTCTCAGGTAATACAACAGAACAGTTCCTCAAAATTGGGAAAAATCCAGTATCTATGAGGCTTAGTTACCCTATACAAATGCAAACACCTGCCCAAGCATTCATTTAACTGTCAAATTAACTTACTGGTCTTTTATGGGTTAATTAAATCTTGTGGAAAATGATTGAATTGTAAAGCTGTTACCTTCCCCCCAACACTTGGAAAGAGAATACCCGATATCTTAGTATGCCATGGCTGGGAAAAGTTAACTATCAGTTGGAGGCACTTCTATGAATTAAAGTGTTTCAAAGACTGAAGTGAAAATATTATACATTAAGTTTGCAGATATAAAACACGTAAGTTATATATTACGTGTAACATTCACTTCACTAAATTCAGAAGCTGTTTCACATGAGAAATATAAATTTCATTTCAGATTTCATGTAAGAAAAAAATACGATAGTAATCTAAAATCATGAGTTATATCTGCTCTCAGTTATGCTCACAAAAACATTCTTGAGCTTTCTAAAAATCAGCAGTGCATCTCTAACAGGCTATTACACACACTTAATTTCTAGTCTCTCACTGTGCAAGCTTATTAGTTGTAAAAGTCCTAGATAAAATATAAGTAATGTTTGAGCTCTCAGTTTGACTAGAAGTTGAAACCTACTGTACTTTCCCCCCTAGAGCATGTTAATGTGAAATAAGAGTGAGACTGAGAATCTTGTGTTAAAGTTTATGAAAGTTCCATGATTCTGTTCATGTTACAGTGTGTACTGCTGTGGACACATACTGCTTTGTAAGGCAGAGGTCAGTCATAATTCCACGGCAGCATGCACGCAGAAAAAACACAACTGCTTCTTAGAAAGACATTTAATTGTCCTACTAGAGTTAATTATTCAAATCACAAACAAACATTTGCTTGCAAAGTACAACACCTACATACATAACAAAAATAGGATTGCAAGTTTGTATGCATACATGTGAGACACATACATATAAATACACAGACTAAGGGTCGTATTCCTTTCCATTTTCCTTAGATTTCAATTTTCGTAGACTTGCATTCTCTTCCACATTTCACACATGCACCAACCTAGTTCTTCCAACATTCTGGTTAAACATTTTTATGTTTAAAATTACATTTCATGGGAAGAATGTTATGTTAGCCAAATTGACAGCATGTCAAAACTGAAGGGAAAAAATACTGGTCACTGCAAGTTTAAGGTTCACAGGGCCCTAAAAGGAATATTAAGATCCAGAAATGTTAAAGCATGTAAATCTGTTGTTAATTTAAATGTAGTGAAGAGACATTTAAACCATTTGCAAGTTCACATTTAGTAAAGAGACTAAATTCAGCTGAGTTACTCATTCTACAAGAATGCTGAAAAAGTCAAGACCTAAATTTACTCTAAACCTTTACGAAGCACAGAAAATGAAAAGTTTTGCTGCCATCAACTTCAATTATCTCAACTCTAAGCCACACACACACACGACATGATTCTACTTCTAACAGAGTAAGATTATGTGACATACACAAGAATCCAAATTCAGCTCTGGTCATATATGCACAACTTTCATGACCTTCAATACGAGATATGCGGGTTTACACGAAGATTGAATTTGGTCACAACTAAGGACAATTACCTCTTCAATTATATGGCACCATCTTCCACTCTAAATGATCTTGCAATTCTTTATATCACACTTTTCAAAAACTTTCAGAAAGAGCAACTTTTAAAGATCTGTGGGTCTATATACTAAAAACAGTTTACAATAAAAACTGAAAACATAGTTTATTACCAGCAAACTTCATCAACATGCTATTCATATACTAATTCAGCGAACCAATACGTTAAACCTATTTGAAGTCCATTACACTGCTAAGATCAGTTAATAATAACCATGGAGAAGGACTGCAAGGACACCGGATTGATTTCAACACAAGGGGCAGGGTAGGAGGAGTTCAGGTGGCTTATATGCCATGGGGAAAGGACCATCCTTTTCTAATCACGTTAGGTATGGGGTTCCCAAAATGAAGCAACTTCTGAAGGTGCTTAGCTGTGTGCAAGTGCAAGCCTAGAGCCTTGCCCCAGCAGATGACAGAGGTTCAAATAAAAAAAAAATGAATATGGCTCTAAGAATAGAAGGAATTGCACATAACGAGCAACTGCAACGGCTTGGTTAAAGAGTAGTCAGATGACTAAATTAAGGTTAGTATAAATCCATGCCCATGGAGTCTAGATTTGAATCCAACTTCCCCTTCATTCAATAGTGTGTGGATCTAGGACAAACCCATCACAAAATATAAAAAGGTATTTACATTATATAAAAATGAATAATGAAAATTGGTCATTCCCTGTTTACTTTACTACATAAGAGGAAAAGGAAATACAATACTTGTTAATTCTAAACTTTCTTGCCTTCAACTTCATCAAGAGGTAATATTTGTTCTTCACATAGCGTAGTCAACCTGTAGAACAGGGGTAGGCAACCTATGGCACGCGTGCCGAAGGCAGCACGCGAGCTGATTTTCAGCGGCACTCACACTGCCCGGGTCTGGGGGGCTCTGCATTTTAATTTCATTTTAAATGAAGCTTCTTAAACATTTTAAAAACCTTATTTACTTTACATATAACAATAGTTTAGTTACATATTATAGACTTATAGACTTATAGAAAGAGACCTTCTAAAACCATTAAAATGTGTTACTGGCACACGAAACCTTAAATTAGAGTGAATAAATGAAGACTCGGGCACACCACTTCTGAAAGGTTGCTGACCCCTGCTGTAGAATTTGCTGTTGTTTGCTCTGAGATAATGAGCAGTGTTAAATACATTAAAAAACACTGATAACACCTAGATTTAATTACTAGCTACAGATATTTAGGGTAATTCAACAGTAGCCTCCTGCTTCAGCACATCATATTTTTTTCCCCATTCAGAGTTAGGAAGGAATCTTTTCCTCAGCAACTCTGCATCTCTTCTGTCATGGACTTTTTCCTTCTTCTTTCCTCTGAATCATCAGGTATTGGCTGTAACCAGCCTGGGTACAATGATATGTTCTTAAATCAACAGAATCTACTCTACCATTTTCATATTCTAATATTGCTTTCAGACTAAAAATCTATATCTTCTTGTAAATGATTATTAAAAACAGGCAATAATTAATCTGAGAAGGAAGAGAGAACAAACTGAGAAACTGTTAAATACAAAACTCTCTTTTATTCAGATTAACTGATTATGGGTGGGGGAGGAGGGAGAGGATGAGAGAACAAAAACTAAGAAAAACTCAACTAAGTAAATTTTAATCCAGGAAGGTTTTAGGAACAATTACTCATAACAGTCAACTCTGGTTATCTTATTATGAATATTAGAATATTTTCACTTATGTAACATCTTCCTTCTGAGAACCTCAAGGTATTTTACAAACCCTGAATCAAATTAGCCATGATTTCTTGAGAAGTAGTAAAGTATAATCACCATTTAATAACACACACACACACACCCCAACCTACATGACTGCTGACAAGTATGTCTACCTTAGATGGCCACTACACAATCAATATAGAAAATAAAAAACGAGAAGTCCATGAAAGCCATCTTGAAATAACCATCCCTGAAGAATGAGCCATATTCCCTTAATCAAATGAAAAAAATTCAACAAAGTGATGAGTATGTTTTAATGGCTTGATAAACCATTGAGCACATATCCATCTACAAGATTCTTTACGAAAGGAAAAGACCCAACATAAATTACTCAATAAGGCTATGAGCATTCCTCAAAAAAAACCAAAAAAAACCCACATACCAAAAGCAGAAAAAAGGTGCACCTAAAATAACTTGTACCTGGAAAACTGCACTGACAAGAAGAGCAAACAGTACAAGAAGCTAAAATGCTGAGTATCCTAGGGCTTTGATTTGAGTAACATTCATTTCTTTACATTTTGGATGCCAGGTAGCCTTACGGCTTCAAGGCACAAGGCCTCTCTCTGCATCTCCCTGCTTAACCATCCTGCTCTCTCCCCCCCCCACCCCGACCCAGGGGTGGGGGCACAGAGGGGAGGAAGGTAGTCACATAGCAAGAGCCAACTATAGCCCCCATGACTTTTTAACAAAATTGTATTGCAGCTGACTGTATGTCAGTCAGCTGGGAAATAAAGGCTGCCTCTGTGTTAGGATGTCAGGTGAATAAGTCCTTGGGTCACTGCAATGAGTGTCATGGCTATATATGGGAACAGACCAGCTATGGAATGGCTCATCTGGCATTCCACAGCTACCAGAGAGAAGATACTTTTTCTCCTCAGAATAGGAAGTTGCCTCTTCTAATTATGAAGCAGAGGCTCTGAAGCATTGCTATGTACATATAGTTCAAGAGACTTTTTAGATTTGCATAATGGAGAATTTTTTAAAATATTTTAGAAATAAAGACTCTGCAACAATAATGTTAGAGGTACTTCTAATTAAAGAGAACTTAGAAACCAGCAACTAAGAGACAGTTACTGTGAACCTCAAACATCTAAACAATACCAGCATTAGTACATATTTTTGTTTGTATCCAACAAAACCAATGAAAACGTGTTCCAAACAACAGGAATGTAAAAGCAACCTCAAAAAACAAACAAAACCGACTACAGTGGTATGTAATCTGGAGAGAGTTACTGAGCAGTGGTCACAATACTACTAACACTAGTTACTATCACAATTAAGTTAGATATTTTTATATTACATTTCAACTTGCAAGTAAGTTGGCTCTTTCCACAAATATAGCCATGTGGAGTACATCAGATGATTCCCCACAGTCCACAATGATATTATCCCAACTCAGCTTTTTTCTGAAACACAGCTGAAAGTTATTTCAACTAAAAAGAAGTTTATCATTAACATGCCTTTATATAGTTCTCACGCTGCCCTTAGAATACAGTAAGGCCTGATCCTTCCTTAAGTGGGGTAAGTCAGTGGAACTCCACTGAAGTTAGTGGAGTATGCCAATTCAGATCAGCTGAGGATCTGTCCCAATTTTGCGGAGGTTCCCTATTTGGCATAAAATATTAGAAATTAGTTACAACGTGGTTTATTCCTGTCTACAGAGCAAACAAACATTTTAAAAGAAAGTTGGAGTACAACTATATTAACTTGGTGCTTCCCCACGCTTTTAGTGTAGCCAGACCTTTAAGCGAACAATTAAAATAATTATCCTAAAATGAGTATTCAAGGGTATCACTAATTTTCTCACAAGCTCTCATTAGTTTTCAACTAGCAATACTACTGTTCAGCTCTCATCAAGCTGCTTACATGACACTGTGATGCTCTGTACCTCAGGGAAACATCCTACACCCCCATGTTCATCTTTATAAAATGATTGTATGGTATCCAATGCAAAATTTGTCATGTTGGGTGTCTTCAGAAGGCTCGTAATGCACTGAGTATGGTTGTTATAGTGATGTTACAGTAATGTTATAGGTTATAATTTCATATATATAGTATGTATTCTCATGGCTTGAAGCCCAGGCAAAAACTCTCCAAGAGCAGAGGGGCAGTTCATGCCTCGTCAGGGCATGGATGGGACAAACCCAGCCCAGCCTCACAGGAACAATGGACACTGGCCTAGGCAGCAACAAAATAATCTGTTAGACCCTCGAGGGAGTCACCCCCTTCCTTTGGGCAGTTTGGGACTGAGATGAGGTAATGCTCACCTGACGGGGGGGGGGGAGGGGCAAAGCCAAGAGGGAAGAAAGGACATGATAAAAGGGAGAGACATTTTGCCATGCTCTCTCTCTTCTACCTACATCTACAGACACCACCACCACCAAGCGACTAAAACGCTAATCAAAGGGGAGAGCCTGACTGAAAGGCCAGCCTGTGGTGAGAAGCATCTACGTTTTTAAGGACATTGAAAGTGTTAAGAATGTGTTTTGCTTTTATTTCATTTGACCAAATCTGACTTGTTATGCTTTGACTTATAAAGGTAGATTTAAGTGATTATAGTTAATAAATCTGTTTGTTTATTCTACCTGAAGCAGTGCCTTTGGTTTGAAGTGTGTCAGAGATGCCCCTTGGGAGAACAGCCTGGTACATATCCATTTCTTTGTTAAATTGACAAACTTATATGAGCTTGCAGTGTCCAGCGGGCATAACTGGACACTGCAAGATGGAGGCTCCTAGGGTTGTTTCTGGGACCGGAGATATTGGCTAGTGTCATTCGCTTGCAGGTAGCTGGGAGCAGCTTACATGCCAGAGAGGCTGTGCGTGAACAGCCCAGGAGTGGGGGTTCTCACAGCAGTGCAGGGTAAGGCATCTCCCAGAGTCAAGGATTGGGGTGACCTAGCAGATCACTGGTCCAGACAACGCCAGAGGGGAACGTCACAGACACCCCTTTGGGTAACATCCGAGCACTCCTCCACACATGTAAAAAAAAGGAACTCTTTCTTCCCACTCAGGCTCTGAGAAACCAGCTTAATGAGTTTATAGTTTTGTTTGTACGTGTTTGTGTACACGTGTGTGTGTGTGTGTATTGAGAATGGCGACTCATGGGGGGGGTGTCACGTGACCCTCCCCAAACATCGGGGGGGGGGAGGGGGGAGAAGAGAGGCCAGCAGCCAGCAGGGCCAGAGCCAGAAGGGAAGAGGCGGGGCCAGAGCCTCTCCTCTTCTGGCTACGCTGCCTGGCTGCACTCTCCCACTCCCAGGCAGCCTCTGGCCACACTGCCTGAGAGGGGGATGCTGCCTGAGTGCAGGGCAGCTCAGCTCGGTGCAGCAGGACAGAGGCCCTCCACCCCCTGCCAGGTGGCGTGCTGGGATGGGGCAGCAGCACTCTCGAGTCCCAGGCAGCCTCCAGCCACACTGCCTGGCACGGTGCAGCGCAGCGGGACAGACACAAACACACACCCCTATCCCAAGTAACATGGGATGGGGAGAGCGTGGGATGGGGAGGCGGGGAGGAGTCACGTGAGTTGAGGCCACGTGCCCCCCCTTTGGCTGGTGCCCCCTTTGTGTCCCTCCCCACTAGTCGCCAGTTCTATGATCATCCATCTCTTGCGAGAATAATGTCCTTTGTCTAGGTCCAGCTCTTGTGAAAGTTCTGTCTTTTGTGTTCTCAACACTTCCCCATTGACAATTTTATTCCTCCAGTGAAGTGTGACTGTCATGGGAGGTCATGGTTGCAGATGGAGAAGTGATCTCAGTTAGCGAAGGCCAGCTCCAAGGAGGACTCTGAATATCAGGGCACAAATCTAGAACTGGATTTTATTCAAGGAGGAGCTAGTGCAGACAGCTTAACAGTGGAGTAATATATTCACAGGCTGCTAGATTCTTAAACTTAGTTACTTTAACACGGCTTGGTTTTTTTCCATTTGTAGTGTCAACTTTGAAACTACACATAGTGATAACCATTTAGTCATCAAAACTAAATACACTAAATAGTTAACAGCTGCAGTATCAAATGAATAGGACTAAAAACATACACTATATTGGACAGAAACACATACGACTCCAGGCAACTTCTGCATCCCATTTATCCACCTGAGGGGGACAAGTTCTTTAAACTACTGAAATGAAAGCACTGCTCCTATGGCATGTCATGCACTAACTGGTTCTGCATTTGAGAAGAGATTTTTTTTAAGTAAATACAACTAACATATATGGATTTAACTCTGTCCAAAATTATTTCTAATCAGTGACTACTATGGTTTATCCTACCAGAATAGTGTATGTGTGAGGAACCCTTAGAAGCAAAACCATTAATCTGTCTAAATTACTGTGACTTGGGTTTTTCTAAAATCACTCTTTAGACTTCCTTTTTAAATCTCCAGAGATGCATCAAAAAGATGAATGATTCAAGCCTTGTTCCTTTCGTTCACTCATTCTTTCTTTTACCCCATACAACCAGTCTGGTATTTTCACAGCCCCACTGCCATCAGTCACTGAAACAGCTAGATGAAAACATAATATATTCCTAAACACAGTAAAGTTAAGTGTGTACGTTAATTTAGAAGTTGGATGAAAAGTTTTACAGTTCTGTTAACATTCTTCTCACAGTTTGTGGTACTCAGTGTTTTCCATATGCTCACATTCTATTTCTGCTTTCTCTTCAGTTTAACTCTCCCTCCAGCACAGTATCTTCTACATACTTTTATACTCTATCAGTGGTTCCCAAACTTTAAACAAAGTTGTGAAGTCAATTGATGGAACATCAAGCTCCCAGGCAACAGTTTGGGCATCCCTACTCTACATCTTTTGCGTCTTTAAAGATTAACGCAGTACCCTGGACATTTCATAACACAATGTGACATTTCATGAGCTGGTACCACTTTCCTCATTCCCACTCCCTCTTATTGTTTGGCAGACATGCAGAAATATCCCATCAAACTGCTGATCTTTCATTTCAACTCCTCCCCTGACATCCCACCCCTTTAATTTTTATCCTACCAAGTCTCCTTTTGAACCCAACTGCAAGCCTTTGGTTTGTCAAGTTCACTTAGCTGCAGCATGTCTTGTGGTTTTTCAAATTGCTAGTTAGTACGAAGCAAACACTGTTCACCACAAAAAATATTTTAATCCCAGCTGGAAGCAAGAACTGTGCCCTTCCATTTATTTAGTTTGCTGATCAGACTTTCTAAGTCACAGCATTGTCAGCAAAACCTGTTTGGCTGTTGAACTAAATGGCATTAACATCGGATCGCGCCTCAAGGAAAACATGCATAAACTCATGCACTAGGACACTTTAGCATGCAAAACATCTAACAAAAAAACACACCACACACACACACACACACACACCACAAAAAAATCTTCAGCTTTTTAATTAGCCTTGTATCCTTGTAACTGGTGTTTTATCCCAGATCACTTAACTTTAAAACTAGGCAGAATGATAGATAAAAGATAAGAAAATTCAAGTACTTGGGTTATACTGAATAAAGAAAAAACAAAAGCCTGTGGACTTTAGAAAATCCACTGGGACAGAAAAAGTCTGGTTCATATAAGAAATGTACAGGCAAGATCCTGAGGTTCATCAAATCATCTATTGATCTGTGCCACAGTACATCAATAAAAAAAGAACTATTCTTCAGTCACATGACAGTCAAGGATTTTGCTTGTCTTTTTAAACCATAGCAATCTATGCTCAGAGAAGGAAAGATGTTTCTGTGGCTGAGGTCTGGTCTATGCTACAGACTTATATAAATACATCACAGGGATGGGCAAAATCCATACCTGAGTGACCATAGTTATACCAAATTAATCCCCTGTATAGACAATGCTAAGTCAGTAGGGGAGTCTCTCCCGCCAACATACCTACTGCCTCTCGCGGAGGTGGATTAACTAAACTGACGGGAGAGCATTCTCGTTGGCTTAGAGCATCTTCATTCCAGTACAGCATTTTACGTTTAGACTTGCCCTTAGATTCTTCTGCAATATGCATAAGGCAGACTTAAAAGCTATTTTGCAACCAACATACAGATTAAATTTTTTTATTAAAGCTAATGTTAAAAAAAATTATATAATACATAGGTTGGGAAAAGCGTGTCTGTACATCAGGCTATAGTGCTTAGATTATCCACAAATACAAAGTTTGTTTTTAAAAGTCAAATGATACATAGAGTACATACATAATCAGCAATAACCCAAATTCAGGTGAATAGATTTAACAATACAGTTTAGATATTAGAAAATGAATACTTGGGTATATCACTCATGAAAAGTTGTGCAGAGATTTGGTTGTGGAAAGCAAAATATATCAATGAGTGGAGATTGTCCCTCAGTAATTGAGAATTAGGTAGGTTTTCCATTTAGAAAATACAATCCATGAGGAAAGTATTTCGGTTACTTTCCTGACTGCACTTTTAATCAGCACTCCAGCTCATCCCTCCTGGTATTGCTGACGTCCGGTGATGGGTTCTATGTAGATGTCCCTCGACCAATACCCTAGACTGACCTACCCCAGACTGATCTTGTCCCCCGATACATCCCCAGCCTGTCCGACTCCGTTCCTATACCCATCCCCCACTAATGCTCCTAACCTCTCAGCAACCAAGTGAGTTAGCTTCCCCCTTGTCATGGACTCTGGCAGACAGAACATAGAGCATACAAAAAAAAAGGTAGCCTCTCTGCTCCAATTTCTGGTGCCTAGCACCATAGCATCACCCAGAAACCAGCAGAAGCAATTTCAGGAGAAGTCCAGCTCAGCACCTAAGCCCTGGACTCTAGAGCATACTCTGTATGGACAGTCTTTGGAGAATTTTGGTGACAAACCCCTAATGAACATATGCAAACGGTGATTTTCAGAGGGACAGCAAAAGGCACTGTTTAATTTCGGTTCCTGCTCCAAAATATAGAAGAACTAAAGCTTCCCAATTAAACACAAGAATTTAACATTGGCAATACTTTTTCTCCTAAACCTTATTTTCAGAAATGGCTGAACTGTTTTTGTTGAAACATTCCATAAAAGCCTGCGGCAGACACTCAGCATGGAAAATTTCAGCCTTAATGGTTAAAGTAAAACAGGCAGTGCTGCCAGTTCTAGTTATAATAAAGTTATCATCCTCAACACACAATGGCAATGTTTAAATTTTATAAGAAGTCTTTGGCAATTCTATTCTTCAGTTGATTAATTTTGCAGAATTAGCCTTGACACTCGGTGCTTAATCCAACACCCAACATCCTTCCACTTAAGCCAAAGGAATGATGTTGGATACTGGCTTTAGATCAGGATACTAGTGACTGAGGGAGAGATTCACAAGACTGCTAGTTGGAACCTCTAGATTCTTTCCTGGGACTGCCAGCAACTTGCTGTGTGACCTACAACAAATCCTTTAATATCTCTGTTCCTCTGCTTAACCTTCACTGTAAAGAAAAATCTCCTTTGAAGTAAGAAGTATTATCTAATTAATTAATGTTTATGAAGAGCTTTTAAGTCTTTGGATTAATAGGGCTACAAGTGCAAAGTATTAAGTATTATAATGAAAGGTGGTTTCCAGGAAAGGCTGGCAGAGAAGATATTAGCCATGCACTGTCAAACTAAAATAAAACAAAAAACCCACAAACTTGCAGATGATGCTCACAACTGAATTGTTGTCTGAAACAAAGTAGACTGTCTCTTATTTTCTATAGGTAAGTATGTGCACAAGCACAACAATTTTGTATAAACTTGAACGGTAATTAAAACTAAAGAAAGAATTCCTATGTATGGGAAGGGAAGGTGACTAGTAAACCAAAGCTGGATAAAAGCAAGAGTACCTCTCATCATAAGTTTCTTAAAAGTTTACCCTTATGCAGCTCACGGGAAAAAAATCCCTACACAGTAGCCTAAAACTCAAACCTGAGAGTAGATGATGGTTAAACCTCCTACAGTGAAATGCATATTGTTACTAGTTTCAATCTGTTCAATAGCTTGTTTTCCTTCATATGTTCTTTTATGTTGCTTATTAAATTTGCTTAATCTGTCAGTATTACTCAGCTGTTAAGGGTCTTTTCACACCATTCTATGACAGGGTAGCTTTTGAACACTTTAGAAACTTAAGACTTCAGTTTCCCAACACACGTTTGTATTAAAAAAACAAACAAAAACCAAAAACAGAGAGACTACCAGAAAAGCAAAAGGGGACAAAGAGCAGATTATCTTGTGCAGCCTTGGACAAGTCACTTAGTCTCACTGGGCCTCAGTTCCCCAACTGTAAATTGGGGATACCACTTCCTCTCCCCCAGCCCTTGACTATATCATTTATTTAGATTGTAAACTTTTCTGGGCAAGAAATGTCTCTTATTGTGCATTTGCCTAGCAGAATGGGACAAACAACAACAACAAAAAATTCAGAGTACTCATAAGGTCTTACTCAGCAGCAAAGGACCCTATCTGAAATGAGCTGGAATTGGAATGGTTTCCTTATATATATCATGGTTCAAATTATTGGACTGGCCAGATGGAGAAGGACCATTTTAGCTGTGACTGCTGGTGCCAAAGATGCTGTAACAATAGGCCTTTTTCTTAGGCGTGGCAGGATTAGGATAACGTTCTCTTGCTATACCTTGGTTACAAAGAGAACCTGAAAATATCAAAGAAGAGAAGTCCAGTAGGAAAAAGTCCCAGAACTGTCAATTTCCAGTTTTACCGTGAGGCATGTGATATCTGGTGTTTTTCTTAAAACTCCAACTGCTGGAATTAGAGCTCTTGAGAATATCAGCTTTTTTTTTTTTTTTTCTAAACAGAAAAGAAAATTCTAGTTTTGATGGGTTGTGGGGGAAAAGGCTTGAAAACATGAAGCAAGTGCACAATAAAGGCTCACAGACCAAATATAAAGATGCATTTAAAACAAACAAACCAACAAAAACCTCATGACTTTCTCAAGCCTTATTCATGATTTCTCAATACTTGAGACTGGCGACATTAGAGCCATATCTTCAAGGACAAATCCAGACTTATGCAACTATCAATCAGAGCTCAAGTCTCAGAAGCATCCACTCAGAACAAGGTTTCAGCCTCACCATGAGAGCAGCACATAGTTAAAACTAAGTTTTATCATTAAATGTTACTTTAATAGTTTAATTAACCCAAAAGTGAGGTAGGCACCTCACAGTACAGCTATCGGACACCATGCCTGCCCTGAGGAGCTTACATTCTAAGTACAGACTTGACACAGTGGAGAATTGGGCCTCATCAATGGGAGCTGTGGATGCTCAGAATCTCTAAAATCTGACTGTCCTGGCATTCGTTTTGTATGAACCAGTGAAGGAGCTGCTAACAGGAGCTTACAGACAAACTGTGCTCAAACAAAGGCAAACCACCACACAGCCTGATTTCGTTGCTTGTGGCTCTTCTAGTGAAACAAACAAAAAGCCATACAAAACTGAACTGATCTTGTTCGCTTGGACAACAAGTTGTTAAGCAGATTCTGGAAAATCACACATACAAAACACACTGGGAGGGAGGACACCACTTCAAAATTCTGGAAATATTTTCAATAGGACTATTCACATGCATAAGTGTTTATAAGATCAGGGACTCAGTGGGCAGGACTTATATAAAAGAAGTTTGGTTTTTACTAATGGTACCTTATTCTTTGTGTATGGAATCAGTTTCTCTCCCCCACAGAACCAGAACACACATCAAGATAACTGTTCTAGGGAGTTAATGTGGGATTTTCACAAGCGCTCACTGGTGGACTAACTGTACTCCCACTGAAGCCAAAGGGAGTACTTTTGAAAACTCCATCCTTAAGCACTATTTTATAGTTAAAGGAAACTCATCCGAAAAGTCACTTCAGCATCTGATCAAGATAAAATTGTAAAACAGCAGAGACTTTTTTGGTGTGCAGCATTAGTGGATACTTGCTACTTCAGAACACTAAACATTACTGGACCACAGAGTACTATATCGTCTCTTCTCAATGCCTGTGTGCTTCTATTAATAGTAATGGAATAACAATTTTTTTCCAGAAATTTGACAGATATGACCTCACGTAACGGTAAAATCCAAGTTCTTTACCCTTCATGTTTTTACAGTTCTCAAAAATCAGGAGAAAGGATTTTGTAGAAATATTCTCTCCCCCCCCCCCAACACATTTAAAATAGAAATTCTGACAAGCTATACACTTCAGTAGCTTACATAATTATTTACTCAAGCTGGAAATACATTAAAAAAGCCAACATCTGTTTTCCATCAGTCTTCATGGGAACCAAGAAAGTACTTGGGCTGAAAAATAAAATATCGGGGAGCAAAAGAGCTACAAAGTCTTTGAGAGGAGGGTGAAGAAAGGACACACCTCATAAAAGCATATTTTCAGAACTTACAAAAGGCATTTCACTTTAACAAAATAAAGGATGTGAGGAACAGGACTGCAAGTTCTACAAAAGTCAGTTATTTAAGCCAATTACTACATGAGGAATCAGCAAAAACAAAATTATATCCCCTAATGAAGAACGCTGGAAATATGCCCTTATGGGACATGCCTTTTAATACATGTTAAAAAATATGTACTTGAAAATACTTTTAATAATATTAGAGACTTACTACTCTGCACATCTGGCAAGTATGAATTTATACCACTGCACTTAGGAAGCCTCGAGGAAAGGATCCCTTTTTAACTGTGATACTTGTAATTCTGATTCCTTCCTAGGATAGCAAACAATTACACATTTGACCAATATATGGTACTATTTTATTCTGAAAAATAAAGTAATTTATTTTCCCTACAGAGGCACACTCTTCTGCAAACATTTGAGTACAAATTGGCAATTAATTGAACTGTTTTTCCACAGAACATAATGAACACTAACCGTGCATTTAAAGTAAGCATTAAATAATAAGTTGTTAAATATTTATCTCAAGACTTGAAGAAAGTCCAAATGAGACACACACATTAATAACCTTTTCCTAAGGCCTCCTCCCACCATCACGAACCCCAGTCCCACTGACTTCAGAGTCCATGCTAGCAGATCCCAATGCAGGACAAGGCCTTACACTACACATTCTCTGGACATGAACTCGGTCTTCCTGTATGCACAGATAGTGTCTCGCACATGGAGAGTGCTTCAGAATACACATTTACATTAAATTTCATTATTTATGTGCATTACCAGGTCTACAGTTCACTAGAAAAAAGGGACTTGATTTTTCATTTAAGTATGTCTAACCTTAGAAACATGCACCACACAATTGCAATGACAACTCAAAGTTTTGTTATGGTAGTCAAAAAGCAGTAGAAGTATTTCTGAAAACAGTAATAAACAGAAACAGTATTTTCTAAAAAAGCATCAAGTTTCATACTTTATTTACTAGAATATCTCCTTTGCATGGCATCCCTTTCTGCATGTCGTAAAGCCACCATGATTTCAACAGCGTTAAAAAGGAGCAATGAACCAGCATCCATAAAATGCCCGTCCCTACCGGTTGGGCAAGCCACCTCCCTTGCATCATTCAATTCCTCCTAACCTCTCTCCCCCGAGTCAACCCACACACACAAAAAGAGACCTTCCATCTTGCCTATGAGGAATGAGGGTGTGGAAAAACGTTAACAGCACAAGTGATGCGTTTTAGGAGTTACCATGCTATCTTATTGTAATGTTCTAGTCTCTCCCCCCCTCTCTGCTCGGTTTATAAGCCTTACCTCATTGTCTTATAAAATACAGGTCCCCAACCCTGCACTAAGAACCACACCCCTGCATCCAAGTAGAGCCCCAATTACGTCAATAGGACTCCACACAGGCTCAGGGATCTATCAATTCTCTGTGCAGATTTGGAAATTTAAAATTACACTCAAGAGCAGGAACTGAGTCTGGGTTTCTCAGAGTTGCCCAATATTTTGGCATTCAAATTAAAAACAGCAACACCAGGACCAAGGTAACTTTTGAAGATTGCCAGCCCCAAGGAAGACATTCCACTTTGTTGGGTGGATTACACAGACAGTAAGTTATCTCCTCATGAAATATCTAGAGGGTACAAGCAGTTTCATCTTTGGAAGGCTTCCCAACTTCAATTATTTTAAAGATTTAGAAGGATAATATCAACCTGCATCAGCAGACAACCCAGCTATTGTTAATCTCAGAATAAGTAAACTATGTAAAATTGTTTCACGTTACAACCAGTAGAGTGAAATACAGGAATTGACAGACATTTATAAATCGTTTTATATCATTTAGAATAAAACTATATCAGGAGCCCATTGTCATTCAATGTTCCCACTAAACATAAAAAGATTCTTGAATTACAAAGTATATTTCAGTCCTTATTCCCCACTCTTTCACCTTACTGATTTCTTTCAACTCAGAATACAGCATATGGACATTACATTCAGAGCACACAGTCATCAGCTTGAGACATGATGCCCCATTCTCCGCACCTACAAAAATACCTTACCACTGATTCCTGTTAACCCTAAAGAAACACTGTCCGCTAAAACAAGTGTTTTTCTCCCCCCACCATTAGATAAAAAAAAGTGGTTTTGACCTTAACATTCCTCTGTAGTGTCTGAAGTCAAATATTGCAGCATTGTGCTAATCCAGAATACTAGGTCAAAGTGTCTATTTTCATGGTCAAACTGAGTGAAGAGAACAAACAACCCAATACATGATGCAAAAAGTATATTCATTTTTGTTTAAAAAATAACTGTCACCTTTAATAAGCTCAGGCATTAGTAACATAGGTAGGAAATTTTTTTTAAAGGCCCACATATAACATGACCATAGCTTTTTAACTCCTGTGTAACCATCATGCTCAAAAATCTCTCTCGTTGATCCAATCTTTGGAAAAATATATATACCTATTAAGAGGCCCTTCTATTTTCATTTCAAGGGGGTTCTCAAAGAATGAGGTTCTTTCAACTTGCCAGAACAGGTAGTTAATGCTGAATAGACATTAAGAATCATGCTCCAAAGTTTCACTTGAGAAATACAAGGGTTGGATAGTTTGAACTCAGCATTGAGAAATGTGGAGTTGTTATTAATCAATTTTGTTCATGTTCTAATTAAGCAGGATTGTGCCATTTCAGTTTCTACATTGATAACACAGGGTAGCGCTGACATCTTTGAATTAAAAAGGCAAATCTTCTGATAAGAGCCATTAAGAGACCAGCTGTTTGGTACTGGAAGACTCATCCACCCTATTTTTGAGAGTCTCAGAATTCCAACTAGTGAAATTATTTTTCACACAACGCACAGTCAACCTGTGGAACTCCTTGCCAGAGGATGTTCTGAAGGCCAAGACTATAACAGGGTTCAAAAAAGAACTAGAGAAATTCATGGAGGATAGGTCCATCAACGGCTATTAGCAGGATGGGCAGGGATGGTGTCCCTAACCTCTGTTTGCCAGAAGCTGTGAATGGGTGACAGGGGGTGGATCACTTGATGATTACCTGTTCTGTTCATTCCCTTTGGGGCACCTGGCATTGGCCACTGTTGGAAGACAGGAAGGCCAGATGGACCTTTGGTCTGACCCAGTTTGGCCGTTCTTATGAAATGCAAGCCAAAGCATCAGTGGCATAGGCAAGAAACCTCCCCGGTGCAAAATATAGTTTAATTCCAGTTAGTTGAAGACAGGATGACCCTGAAAGTCAGAACAACGGTAGCTATAGTTTTGGGAATTCCCTTAGGCCTCCTTATCTTAGGAGTGGAGAGGCTAGCCTGAGCTTTAGCTTCCAGAAAGGCCACTGAAATTAGTGACGCCAGGCTGATTATCAGTGATTGCAGGAATACCATAGACATTTAGGAACAGAGAAACATTTTGGGAGATTTCTGTTTCACCAGTACTGCCTCTGATCTACTCCTTAGATACATCATTAATAGATGGCTTCTGAGAACTTCACTTCATAGTTCGGAGTACTGCCTACTTTTCCTCAGTTTACTTGCTGATATGATTTGAAACACATCATCTTATTCCAGGCATGACAGAGTAGGAGGTTTCAGGGACTGACTAGCACAGGGGTGGGCAAACTACGGCCCGCAGGCCAGATCCGGCGCCTCAGGGCTTTGGATCCGGCCTGTGGCGCCGCCGGCACTACATCCCTGTGGCCCCCGGGCGGGGGGCACAGGGCTCTGTGCGTTGCCCTTACCTCCAGGCACCGCCCCCCGCAGCTCCCATTGGCCGGGAACGGGGAGCTTCGGGGGAGGTACCTGAAGGCGTGGCAAGGGCAGCCCACGCAGAGCCCTCCACCCCCCCACCTCCCCCAGGGGCTGAAGCGCTGCCCTGGCCTCGGCGCGCGCCGCTGCCACCCCGGAGCCCCTTGAGGTAAGCAGGGCTGGAGCCCAAACCCCTCCTGCCCCCCAATTCCCTGCCCTAAGCCCTCTTGTACACCCCAACTCCCTGCCCTGAGCCCCCTTGTACACCCCACACCCCTGCTGCACCCCAACCCCCTGCCCTGAGCCCCGTGCCACACCCTGCACCCGAGCCCCCTCCTGCAGTCCTCACTCCTCCTGCACTCCCGCCCTGAGCCCCCTCCTATACTCCGCACCCCTCCTGCACCCAACCTCCTTCCCTGAGCCCCCTCATACGCCCTGCACCCCTCCTCTGCCCCAATCCCTTGCCCTGAGCCCCTTCCTGCACACCGCACCCCCTCCCACAGCCCACACTCCGTCCCGCACCCCAACCCAGTGCCCCGGCCCTGCATACTATTTCCCCTCCCAGATGTTGCCCTCAGCCCAAAAAGTTTGCCCACCCCTGGACTAGCAGATACACAAAACAGGAACTATGAAAAAACAGGAGAGAAACCATTGTGGCGTCCTAAGCACCGGAATCTTGGACACAATCTGACTGCTGCTTCTACCTGACACATGATGTGTCAGAATGACAGAGTTCAGGACTCCTAATGGAGACCGCCAAAGAAACAATATGTTGTGATAAAATCATAAAAATTCGGTGTGATAGGACAATACAAACATGCACATTTCAAACCATGTGTGCGTGCGCACACCCCCCCCCCCCCCCCCCCCCCCCCCCCCCTATTTTGCTACTCTTGCAAAATTTCTGGAAAGGGATCCAGACTCTGTTAGAGTCCTGAGCTTTCCCTCAAGAAAAACCTTCTCCTTCAACTGAAATTAAGTTTATAATCCAAGAAATACAAAACAGTGAGTATTAGTCCCCAAATCCACTTATATAGTTTCTGGTTATCTTTACCTTACCCCTTGTTCTTACTGTTTGCCCTGGCCATCAACTTCTCAAGCAAAACAGCTTCAGATCCCACATGAATAACATTGTTTTATCAGCTGTCACTTCTTCATAGCCTGCCCTGAGTACTTGTTTAAAAGAGCAAGACTGGACTATTTCCTTTAAAAAGGTTTTATCTTTTTAATAGATTACATTACTTCACAGGATTAACAGCCTTCCAACTGCAGCTTGTTCAGAAAGCTTTTTACTTGAATGCTCATTGGTATAGACTCACAATATAAACATAAGATTGCAAACATCTGAGAAACCATCTGTAACAGGCTGGCACGGTTTGCCTGAAACATCGTTTGCAGATGCTGATCTAGCTGGGAAATATTCTGTTGACTCAAAGGCGTTCACTACACTTTTATTCCCCCCTAAAATTCTTCACTAGTGCTAATAATTGTGGGTCCAATAGTGTCGGTTGCCCTCTAATGTTTTAACTACTGTTGCATCTAACCCCACTCACAGCAGGTCTTCTAGGAGACACATTTGTCTCATTGTTGCTGCTAGCACCAGTGGAGTTTTAAGGGGAAAGCAAAGTGTAAACAGAACTGCTGAAACAAGCAGCTTTTTCTCCCAGCCAGGCATAAGGGAGGAAGAAGAGGCTCGAGAAAAAGAGAATCTAGGATGTGGGGTGAGCAGTCAGGAGGGAGGAGCTACAGGAGCAGGCAAGCCTGGGAAAACAAAAGTTCAGCTCATATCCCGTACAGTTAGATATTATTAACAAAACCAAAGCTCCAGGAAGGGGGAGCGTTTCAACTTAACTCAGTGACAACTACAATAGAACATCAGAGTTATGAACATCCCGGGAATGGAGGTTGTTCATAACGCTGAAATGTTTAGGTTGTGCTTTCAAAAGTTTACAGTTGAACACTGATTTAATACAGCTTTGAAACTTTACCATGCAGAAGAAAAAGACTGCTTTCAAGCATCTTAATTTAAATGAAACAAGCACAGAAACAATTTGCTTTCTTGTCTTTTTTTTCAAACTTTCCCTTTATTTTTTATTTTTTTTAGTAGTTTACGTTTAACACAGTATTGTACAGTATTGGGGGTTTTATTTCTTTTTTCGGAGGGAGGCAGGAAGATGTCTCTGCTGCTGATTGTGTACTTCTGGTTCCGAATGAGGTGTGTGGTTGATTGGTCAGTTCGTAACTCTGGTGTTCGTAACTCTGAGGTTCTACTGTATGTCCAACCGCAGGTTAGGAAAGGCAGCCATCTGCTCACATTTGTATCTAACCATTTTCTAGATGCAATGAATACATCTAGGCCTACATTACCATTATTCTTCAACTATAGCCAGCAAATGCATGCATTTAGATAAATGATTTAGAGGTGTTCATTCTTAAAACAGCAGATATTAAAGAAAAAAATCTTACCTTTGCAGATTCATGTTCAAGTTGCCTGTACAGGCCTTGATCTTGTTTTGTGCTTCCAGATGAGTCATCCCATCTGTACTTGTCCCGTCAATGGTGAGAACCACATCACCTATCCCCACCTGGGCTCTAGCTGCCTTGCCACCATCGTTTAACTGCAATGTCACAAATGCAATGAGTAAGTAGCATTCTTCTATGGGTCATGTTAGCATTCTTTGAATATAAAGGACATACAAGGTTATATGCATATCTACCTACATTTCTTATTCATAAACACACATTACACAGACGGTATAGGCACACACCTCTTAGATGAGAGCACCACCTCTCCATATAAGGTTATTTATTGTATAACTGAAACCCGTCTTTCTGATCAAATAATAAAGGGGACTATTGTCACTGTCTGGCATACCTAGAGATATCTGTTTCACAGAGAAAGGAATTTAGGACTTGAAGACACCCATTCTTAGAAATCAGAGAGCAACTTCTGTTTCAGAATCCAAGGGGAGGGAAAGTGAGGTACACATCTGTGATTGAGAGAAGAGTTGCCCACCAAACAACCGCTATCAAGAAGTGGCCTATGTTTGAGAGTCCCCAACTTGTAAGACCTTGGGTGATTATTTAAAAAGAAAAAAGTAAAAGAATCACCTCTGTAAAATCGGGAAGGTAAGTACTTTACAGAACAACAAAAGACTCAAGAACATAGAGGATCTCCCCTCTAGGCAAACCTTAAAGTTACAAAACCAGGCTCCAGCCTAAGCATCTACATGGCAATTTTACAGCCCCGTTGCCTGAGTCAGCTGACCCAGGCCAGATGCAGATGTTTGGTTGCTTTGTAAATGTACCCAAAGGCCTTGTGCTTTTAAGAACCTGATTGATTTTTCATTGTTCTTAAGATCCAAGGGTTTGGGTCTGTGTTCACCTGTACTAATTGGTGAGGATATTATTCTCAAGCCTCCCCAGGAAAGGGGGTGTAGGGGTTTGGGGAAGGTAGGGCTCCAAGTAGCCCTCCCTAAATGTTTGTTTAAATCACTTGGTGGTGGCAGCATACTGTTCAAGGTGGAATGTATGCCTTGGGAAAGTTTTTAACCTAAGCTGGTAAAAATAAGCTTAGGGGGTCTTTCATGCGGGTCCCCACATCTGTACCCCAGAGTTCAGAGTGGGGAAGGAACCCTGACAGAGCCTAACTCACTCGTCTACCCTAAACTCCTCTCACTCCTTGGCTTCTACCCTTCAAGTACTGTGGACAGGCTACATGAATTTTAGCTCTCTCCATATTTCTACAGTCATTTACTGCTCTTCCCTGAATTTTCTTCAGTTTTCATCTGAGGGCTTGTCTAAATGAACTGTTAGCACGGTGCAAACCAGTGTGTAAATCTACCACACACTACTGTGCTCCACAACAACTGCCTATGTGGAGATTTGGAGCAAAAGTTCACTAGTGTGCACTGACCTACTCCCATTTCTAAGTGGAGTAGGTCAATGTGCAAAAAGCAACTTCTAGTGGATGGCAGCATGGTCCACGTGGGCACTTAATGAGTGGCAGGCTAGGACAGGCAAGATTTACACCCCACTTAGTGCACGACAAACTGTTTGTCTAGAAACACCCTTACATTCAGGGGCCCTGAGTATTATGTAAAATAATAAGCAAGGGCTCAGCAGTGCCACAGAATGAGCAGTCTCTTGTCTACTCAGTAATGTGCTTCCCCTCCATCTACAACTAGAGCTGGCCCAAGTTTTTCAGACCTATAGTAGTTTTGGGTCAACCAAAGCTATTTGCAAATTTGACACAACAGATGAAAGTTCCAGCTGAAGTCACAGGGGATTGCCATTCACAAAGTAGTAGGTGGATGGCAATTTCCCCTTATACCACTCAATATTCAGTCTTTCACTCTCAATACTTCCTTTTAGTTTGAACTGGGGGAAAAAACATCCTCTTGCATCGTGCACACAGTAGCTCTCTCCCACCTGCTGGCCAACTGCAAGACCGACCCCACACACCTTGAAATCTGAATTTGAAAGTTTAAGTGTGTTCCCGGCAAGTTACCCGTCTTTTGATTTTACTCAGAAAAAATGACTTTACAAAAATGGCTTTGTGAGTATAGCTATCACTGACCCCAAATCAGATTGGCTCAGAGTCAGGTTCAATCCGGAACTCAAGGTCACAACACCCCAAACTTTGGGATTGGTTGGATTCAAACCGCTCTCTAAGATTCTGGATTCAGGCTGGATCCAGAACTGCTGATCTAAGAGAGATTTCCATTTCAGACCCCCCACATCATGTGCTTCATTTAGTGAGGTTCCTCCTATCCCTTCCTGCCTATCCCACCAGCACCGTCTCTCAGGGTTGTGGATTTTTCACACTCCTGAGAGACATAGCTATGCAGATAGAAGTTCCCAGTGCAGATCAGCCTTGAGTTATAAATCTCTGTACACCTATCAACAAACATTTTGCAGTTGTACCTTGCTTGTTTATTCTGTAGATGTAATAACCAGAAAAGAAACCAAATCACTCTCCTATAGTCGTGTCAGCTCTGCAGTGCTAGAACCAGCAGCAAAGTCTTATTTTTTTCCTTCTGAGCTAAGCAAATGTGACTATGAATGCCTCCAAGATGAGATTGGCATCACCTTCCTACTACATTCCCCTTTCTGACTATTACCATACTTCAGTATCTGACATTTATGAAGCATCTTTCACACCTAAGGATTTCAACTCACTTTACACTTGAATTTTAAACTAATATGTATTTATATCCAAGTATAATCAATTAGTATTAATCAAGCACCACTTGACGGGCCAGCTGTGGGAGTGATGCATAAGGTGGTATAAGTTACACACCTGTAAGTGAATGTAAGGCATTTGAGCTAGTAGACACTATTGAAGCAGGGCCCAGAAGGCAGTACTAATGGAAGTGGTTGGGTCGGAGGGAATTTAACTTGTTCTTACACCCTCCTGGTAGTTGCTTTTCCTGCTACTCTCTTTTCTTAGCTTCTCAGAGTGTAAAACTCAGACTCCCTTTGACCTACTCACCAATGGGTACATCTTGAACTTCACCTCTGAATTTCTCCCAATAACTGTAACGGCCACTAGATTTCAGGACCTGTGTTTAATGGCTCATCTAAAAGAGAGGCACTATTGAGTGCCTGTCAATCCTATGCTATACAATACTAGAGCAACAGTCTAACAGCAAGTGACTTGGACAGCCACAAACTCAATCACCAGTACAAGTTCCTGCAGCAACTGGCTTTTCCTTGGCCAACCCTATTCAAGCATTTGACCTGGATTCCGCTTTGTTTGAGAGATCTAATGAGAACATAGCCTAAGTTTGTGTGGCTGCTGGCAAACTAACAGGAATATATATTTTTACTCGTGTCCCACTGCTAAAGAAAGCACTCACTGTGCACTTCTAGGAGGGGGCAGGGATACACTAATAAATCATTTGACGGGCAATTGCCCAGTTTAACTTCAAAGAACATGACAGGTTCAATGCAACACTTAAGGGAAACATTAACCAACGTCTGCTGCCACCACAAAGTCTACTCAAGCACATTTTAAACACAGCCCACATTAAGTGTATGATCTAATTAATATTGTGATGTTGCAGTCAAATTAAACTATTTATGTGACCTCTCATGAGCACCTTCACTTTCACAAACAACTCATTGCTGGAAACTTACTTCAGAGGGAAGTTCACCCTTGCAAAGTTTAGCTTTTATTGTACTGTAAATCTATTTTCTTCATGTGCACCCAGGCAATTGGCAAACACACATGAAAACAGTATTCCAAAATCCTTATTGCTGAAGGCTGACATAGTGCAGCAAGGCATCTGCCGAATGACATTTACAGTACCTGCAAATGTCAGGCTCTTTTTCTCACTGGACTATGAGAAACAGGATTCACAGGGGCTCTTTAAAAATAAACACACACTAATATACCGCGCTCACGCAAATGTTGAGCTGTCAATGCCAAAAATAGCCATCTGGCATTTACGTAATGCATTTCATCCAGCTGGATCTCAAAGTGATTTACCAACCCCACTGACCATAGGAATCATATCCCTTTTGTTCACCAGTCACATCCAGGGCACCTCTTGGCTGAGACACAGCAACATTAACACTGCAGGCTAGAGGAGGAAATGAAAAACTGTGCATTAGAGCCCTGCAGCGGGACTGGGATCCAGGACCCACTGCCATCATAGCGGGATAAAAATTCAACAAACAATGAGGGAGCAGGATTAAAAAAAAAACAAAAAAACCGACCTCCTGCACCGCAAACATGAACTTTCATTAACATTATTTTTTTAATCCTGCTCCTATCCCGCCCCACAATACCCCCTCCCATTCCCTACTGCATTTTTTGTTGAATTTTTATCCTGTTGTCATTGTTACGGCAGCGGGTCCTGCAGGATCTGTGGGATCCCAGTCCCGCTGCAGGGTAGAGCCCAGGACCCACTGCCATAATAGCGGGATAAAAGTTCAAACAAACAATGAGGGAGCAGGTGGGAATGGGAGTGGGAATTGCGGGGCGGGATGGGAGCAGGATTAAAAAAAATAGTCCCGCGCAGGGCTCTACTGTATATAACAAACTGAAAGAGAACAATATTAGGCAGAATGTTGTTGCCCAAGTTGTAATTTGGCCAGGAAGCGCAGATTAAAACTGCTGTTCTTACAAAGAATGCAATGGGATTATTAGTGGCCATGTATGACGCCCAAAAGCAAGAGCACTTCTTTTAATCACCTACTGTATGTGTCGGTTTCATTTCCACGGAAAGCAAAATATGAACATAATTCTGCTCTCTATGAAGTCAAAAGTACCACAAAGACTGACTGCTGTGCTTCATTTCATGCACCACAAAGCTAGCAGGGTGTATTATGTAAACCAGGCACGCAAGTCTTTTCACGATCAGGACCTAAGATAACAAGTCGTCCAAACTGAATGAAAACAGCCAGCTGTTAGCAGCCCAAAGTATACTTGACTTTACTAGTGTTCAGACTTGTCACATCAAAACTAATGCTTGGAAATGAAGATCAACTCTATAGTGACACAGTAGATCTTCCGGGTATGCTATAGCTTAGCCTTCCTTGTCACTTTACAATTCAACACCACCCTTATTTATCAGGTGCAAATCCAAGGAGGAGGAAGAGGAAAGCTGCACTGGACAGCCCTAGAATAGGTTGTTTGACACATAGGCATTTGTACAGTGCGCTGGTCCTAGAAGGAGTTCGTGGGATAGCACTGTTCCCTGCTGAACAAGACCAACAGGCTGGACTGGCTCTCAGACAACATATCCTTGGCAATTATTTCACTGATTGTGCCACTGTGACGGGTTAGATCACAGAAACCCCCTTGGGAACTGCCAAGTGATGTGCCAAGACTACTACTGCCCCTGCTTTCCCTGCCAACTCGGGACCCCAGCACCCTCTCTTGCTGAGTCAGATACGCCCGTCTGAATTACTTGCTCCAAAGCTGCAGACTTATTAGTCTGAAAGCAGTTTACTGAAGTGTTCTTGTCTTTAATACTCAGATGCCCAACTCCCAATGGGGTCTAAAACCCAAATAAATCCGTTTTACCCTGTATAAAGCTTATACAGGGTAAACTCATGAATTGTTCGCCCTCTGTAACGCTGATAGAGAGATATGCACAGCTGTTTGCTCCCCCCGGTATTAATACACACTGAGTTAATTAATAAGTAAAAAGTGATTTTATTAAATACAGAAAGTAGGATTTAAGTGGTTCCAAGTAGTAACAGACAGAACAAAGTGAATTACCAAGTAAAATAAAATAAAACATGCCAGTCTATGTCTAATCCAACTGAATACAGATAAAATCCTCACCAGTTCCAGAATGCTCCCTTGTACAGACTGTGTCCCACACTGACAGGCATCAAGCAGCTCATCTGGCACCACCCAGGCTATGGCTACACTGGCGCTTTACAGTGCTGCAACTCTCTCACTCAGGGGTGTGAAAAAACACCCCCTGAGCGCAGCAAGTTACAGCGCTGGGAGCCGCGCTCGTGGAGGTGGAGTACCTCCTCGTGGAGGTGGGGTACCTGCAGAAGCGCTTTGAAGTTTCGAGTGTAGCCACGGCCTCAGTCTATGAGGCGGGAGGGAGCAGAGACCAAAGGGTCAATTTTAGGTTTGTTAGTGTCAAAATAAGGCCAAGATTCTTCTGTTATTCGCATCTTCAGCATCATAGGTTTAGAAAACAGAGTAATCATTTTTAGTTTAACTTCACTGTATCATTTTATAATCTAACAAAATAAAGAGCAGTACACAATTTCTTTATGAACTGTAAATTGCAATGCAGTTAATGTGCTTTACATATAGAAGCAGTTTTAACCTCCATTTCAGTACCTAATGGAGAAAGCAAATTAGACAAAAAACTTTTGTTTTACTTACGGATATATTCCTGCTGAAGTCCATAGGACTACTGATGTGAGTAAGTCAAATAGATTTCACCCATCATCTCCAGTGAGAGGAAAGATTCCAACCAATTGATTAATGGGGAGGGAAAAATGATTGTGTCAGAGGGTGAAGCCTGGCATTTGTGGATGATTTTGAGATGTGGAAGGGGAGGACACAGGGAAGAAACAGCAATCAGGGAAAAGTCTTAGGGTGATAATATATACACATAATCCTTAGAATAAGAGCCATGTTATTTGTCCATGTTCTGATGTCAAGATGGAGGAACATCACAATGTCTAAGCAGATCTTGGTCAAATTTTCAAAAAATGCCTAACTGGCTTAGGAGCCTCAACCCCATTTTCCAAAAGTGACTTATGCACATAGGTTACTTAAGTCCTAGGTGTCAAAGTCTCTTTTGAAAATGGGACTTTGGCACTTTTGAAGAGTTTCTCAATAGTATCTTTTCAAGTGATTTAAACAATTATCTAGTCAAATGCTAAATTGTTGGAGATATTTAAGATCCCACTACTTTTCACTAAGCCTTCTTTCAAGAAAGTCATTTGTGTTCTCATATTATAAGCATGTCTCAGAGCTCCACTTATTTTAACTGGCAGTCTTCTCTCCCAAGATTTTTTTTTTTTGGTATTGAGACTCTTTAGTATTAATCCAGGCTGAGATACTATATGCAAGTGGTAAAAGACGACTGCCTAGTTTATTTCTCAGAACCATGCAAAGAGAGAGTGGAATGAAAACCAAGCTAAAAAAAAATATCAAACAAACCTAACCTTTCTACAGCAGCTCTAGTTTGTGAGGTGCATGTAAATGGATTCGTTCTCTCATTCTCTCTCTCTCTCCCCCCCCCCGAGATCTTTTTGCACAGCCAGCACAAATTACTTCAACATCTAAGCATGCAACTACTTGGAATTGCTAAAGAGGCATCACTTTACAAAACAAACAATTTGCAAGAAAAAAAAAAAGTTTCACATGTCTGTCACTTTTATTGCAGAATGTCAGCAGCACTATCTAACATGCACTTGGCAGGCAGCATCCATTCAGCCATCATCTGGCTATCACCAGAAGTAGCTGCATATCATCTAAGAGACCAAAATTTTTGTTGGTTTTAGGAAATTTGGAATGTTCCAACAAATAGCTTATTAAGTTACAAAAGCAAATTATTCCTGGGGGTTATTTCCCTGCCCTCCCTCCACCAATCCACCTTCCATTTGAGAGATGAAATATTTGTGTGTAACCGAGAACATATGCATATGTAGACATACATAAACATTCCTAACAAAACTAAAGAAAAAACAGACATGCAATTAACAATTACTGTTCTCCAATGATGTTTAATTCAAGAGTGGAGAGAGATTAGAGAGTATAGGTATAGTCACATTTTCTCTGAAACCAAACAGATCCACCTTGTGTTCTCAGGCCAGTTTAAGATTGTGTAAGCAGGAAATACACATTTTCCTGTCTTCAGCTGCAGGATCATTTCTGTTTGTGTGTGTGTTTTTTTTAAGATGGTTAATCTAATTCAACTGAGCAGATGCCCATGTGGATTCTATAATGCAGTTTGTTAATTAGCCTAATATGTATAGCCACCTTGTCTTGCCAATTTTGAGGGGATATGACTTGAGGAACATCTCTCAATCAATAGGGTAGACTTTTCACTTTGACCTTTGTGAAAGTAGAATGAATTATATTGTAAAAATAGAATGGATTAAAGAAATACTGTATGTTCCTTTAAGCAGGAATGAAGAATGTTGAAATATAGTTGTCAGGAAGAGAAACGTTAAGATATAACACAGCGGACCCCAACCTTTTTAGTCTGGCGGGCGCCCAAAAAAACCAAACCAACCCCGAGCGCTGCCGGCGGAGCAAAAGAAAAAAAAAAAAAAACCAACCCCGAGCGCTGCCAGCGGAGCAAAAGGAAAAAAAAAAAATGACAACCGCTACACGGGCGCACTTAGATGCCCCGGCGGGCGCAATGGCGCCCGCGGGCACCGCATTGGGGACCCCGATATAACACAACGAGTCCACTTATGCTAATGGTGGGACATTAACAGAAGGATGGTAAGAGTTAGTAAGGAAATAAGATGTGTGTGTCTGGCCCCAGGTAAACTTATCAGTTTTGCTTCCTTTGTTTTCTTGTTAAGTTCGCCCCCCCTTAATCTGTATAAATAAGGTAGTGTGGGTTTTGCATGGTGCTCACATTATCTGGTTGTATTAGCAGAGCGCTGTGCTAATAAAACAGAGTGGTCTGACAAATTGTGAGTCCTGATTCTAACTTTGACAATTTGGAGGTTCCACCGAGATGGCAACCGTCTTCACTGGGGCCATGTGATTCCTGACCATTTTTGCGGGACGACCGTGGCAGCCAGCACCTGGGCATTTGGCCCGAGCGGTCCTCCGCCTGAACGGAAAGGCGCACGATCACAGTGAAGTCTACGCCATCGAACCTGTTGGTTCCCACTCTGTTCTGGTAGGGATCCCGGGATCTGACATCAGGAATCTGTTATTTCTGTGTTTTGTCTGGACTCAGGACTGTCCTGTCTCTGTGTCTATCCGACCTACCTGTGGAGTGTTTGAGTCTGGGTGCCGTCTCTGTCCAGGGATCGGCTGACCAAAGGGTTCCTGTCCCCGCTGTCTGAATGAGTGAAATCTGCACAATCGCAGCCGCACCACACCTTGGGTAAAACCCTTGGTGTGAAAGCAAGGGCGATTGAAGCAGTAGCCTGTGGGCTCCTTTTGTGTGTTGCACCGGGCATCGCTCTGACGAACCCGAATTTCCTTCTTGTGTGATTGGTGTGTGTAAAGTCCTCCTGTATGGGTAACCAGACGTCTAAGTCGGGACAGTTCCCTAAAGGAACGCCGGCTCATTTTATGCATTTTAGGAAGGGTCCGGACTCCTGTAAATTACTGGAAAAATGGTCTAGGTTAACTCAGGGGGATCCCAAAACTCAGTGGCCACTGTTAGGATCTTGGGACAAAGACTGAGTGGATGTCTTAAAAGACAAACTCGGTCAACCTAAAACTAAATTGGCCAGAGGAGAGGTTGATTGTTTCATGCAGTGGTGGGAAGAGGCAAATCGTAGGTGGACAGAATCGAAACTCGCCTCTCTTAAAGATTCAAATGATAAGTTAAAAGCTTTATTGGAAGTCTCCTCTCCCACCACCAGAACGAGCGCTCCCCTTTACCCCGTTCTCCGAGCAGACTCAGTTCCATCCTAACCCCCTTCATACTCCCATCTCATTGTGGAGAAGGACAAAGAAAACCCTGTTAAATTCTGGGGACGACAATGAGGAAGACGCATTAATTGGCTTGGCAGCCTTGCGTCGGATCAATAGATGGTCACCAGCCTCCCCAGTTCAGAAACAATTTTCAGAGGTCACCAGTTCAGACCAGTCCGGATCGTCCAATACCGCCCAGACCCATTCCTCTGGTACAGCTCAGACCGGTAAAGAAAAAAAACCCATTCCCCCAAAACCCTCCAGTCTGCCTGACTCCTCTGCTTTTTCTTATACATGCAAAGATAGCCTGGATAAGGATTGGGCCCGTTGCTTGCGCTCTAGCTCTAAAACTGTCCAGGCTCCCCTCCGAATCCTGCATACTGGGGGCCAAGAAGGGGGTCCCACTTGGAGCTATAAACCCTGGACTCGCACAGAGCTCCATTCAATTGTAAAAGGCTTTCCAAAGCCCCTGGAAAATCCTACCAAATTCGCAGACGAATTTTTGTTAGTATGCGACACCTATAAACCCTCTGAGGCAGACCTCCTGCAGCTGTGTAAGCTACTTGTAACCCCCAGCGAACATAAAAAATGGCTCACAGCAGCCAACTGGCCCGTCAGTGAACACCACTCTAATTTGCCAGACACCGGTCCTGATGCTAAATACCGGAAAAGGTGTAAGGACCGAGCTAAAAATCTACTTAAAGCCATCCCTCGAGTATGGACTCCTAAAAGCAACTGGATGGCCATACACTGCTGTAAACAGCGACAGGAAGAAAACCAGGGCGACTATCGCACCCGGCTAACTGATGTTTTTCTGCAACATTCTGGTATACGGCAACCGGGTGAAAATGGACAAGGCGCCCTGGCTCATGCATTTATTAATGGCCTCCTACCTGCTATTGGCAGTATGCTAAAGCAAATAAGTGTTGGGTGGAAGACCGAAACCATGGACAAATTGCAAGCAGTGGCAGAGCACTGCCACCGTACTCTAAAAGGAAAGAAGAAACAGTCCTCCCAAAAGTTAATGGCCCAGGGCAGGGCAAATAGTACCGGGGACGTGGTCGCGGGAGGGGCAGTGAAACTGAATTTTAGGGTTTTTCAATTATCTTTCTCTCCCTTTCATGTTGTCCCTAACCCAGCAACGATTCTGGCTTCTATCCCACCAGGTGCAACCCATTTTACTATTGTTAATATGTGCTCTGCTTTCTTTTCTGTCCCAGTTCACCCTGACTCCCAGTATCTTTTTGTCTTTTCTTACAAGGGGCAACAGTACACATGGACCACGCTCCCTCAGGGGTATACTGAAAGCCCATCTTACTTTTCCCAAGCATTAGCCTGAAACCTCGCTGACCTTGTTTTCCCGTCCAGGTCCACACTAGTCCAATATGTAGATAATCTACTCCTCTGTTCCCCTTCGTTGTCTGCCTCAGAAACTGATTCTTTAGTGCTCCTTACTGCCCTAGCAAAGAAGGGTCACAAGGCTTCTCGCTCTAAGCTACATCTCTGTCAAGCCTCTGTCACATACCTTGGCTTTCTCCTCTCCCAGGATTCCCGTACACTTTCTCCCGCCCGCGTTCAAGCTATCCTCAGCTTTCCCCGGCCCCGCTCCCCATGCCAGGTCCGAAAGTTTTTGGGCATGGCTGAATTTTGCAGGCAATGAATTCCCCAATATGCCTCTCTTGCAAAACCTCTCCAGGAACTCACTCGAGTCTCTGTGCCTGACCCCGTGCCTTGGCCCCCTGAAGCCAACTCTGCCTTCGTTTCCCTCAAACAGGGTTTGGCTTCTGCCCCCACCTTAGGGCTGCCTAACTATTCTAAGCCTTTTACCCTTTTTTGCCATGAACAATTTGGGTGTGCACTTGGAGTTCTCACTCAAATGCACGAAGACAAAAACCGCCCAGTGGCTTATTTCTCTGCCACTTTGGACCCTGTTGCCCAAGGCTTGCCCCCCTGCCTGAGCGCTGCTGCCGCGGCGTGCCTAGTCGAAATGTCTAAATCCCTTGTCCTCCACTCTCCTCTTATCCTCATGGTCCCTCACTAACCTCAGCCTGCTCCAAGACTCTGCCCCAGAAGCCGAAAAAAACTCTTGGGTTCCTCAAGGTTCCTCTCTACATCCTGATTCTCTTTGGCGTTCACCTACCGGCGCCTTTTTGGCCCCCTTTTCACTCTACCCATCTCTGGCTGCCCTGCTACATGATGTTTCGCATGTCGGAAAGGAGGGGATGGTCTCTGCTGTAACTAAGGCAGAATGGTGGGCCCCATTTCAGCCCGCCACTGTGCCACCTGTACCACTTGTCAAAGCCACAATATTGGTAAACCTGTAAAAGTGGCTCAGGGATTCCGGGGTGGCTCAGGGGTTCCGGGGCCTGCCCCAAGCACCATTCTTGCATTGGCAACTTAATTTTGTACAAATGTCTAAGTGTCAACAATATGAATTTATTTTGGTTATGGTATGTTTATTTTCTGGTTGGATGGAAGCCTTCCCTTATCGCAAGGCTGACTCACTGTCTGTTGCCAAATGTTTGTTAAATCATATTATGCCTGCCAAGGGAATTCCTGCCACTCTGTCCAGTGATCGGGGTACATATTTTACCGGACAACTTGTTCAACACCTGAATCGTGTATTACATATCACACACCTGTTGCACTGTCCCCACCACCCACAGAGCGCAGGTGCAGTTAAAAGATGAAATGGTGTACTTAAAAATAAGCTTGCTAAAATTTGTGACTCTACAGGGTCAAGCTGTCCAGCAGTTTTACCATGGGCCCTTATGGAAATGCGATCCACTCCATCCCAAAGGAATAAATTGAGTACTTTTGAAATTGTTATGGGACGCCCTATGCAAGCTATGGCTACCATCACTCCAGTTCCAGACTTGAACTTGACTCACAGTATGCTCCTTCAATATTGCAAGCGATTAATGCAAGCCGTAATTCACTTCCATTCACAGGTACGAGCCACCTGGCCAACGGAACCCACCTCAGGACCACGCAGAGTCAATTTTGACTCCAGAAGATGATGTAGAGGAACAGCCTGCAATACCTTACAATCTACTTTCTCGTAAGGGTTGCCAGAAGCAGACGACAACCTAACCAAGAAGAAGCAGTAGTGAGCCTAGCGCCTGCTGCCTGGTGGATGTAAACCATGACTGCGGTTCCCTCAGTTGAGGTTGTCAAAACCAGAAGGGCCTTGCCTCCAACATGCGCCTCTGGTGGCGCCTGTTCCTCGGCTGCTGGTGTCTTAAGGTCTGGGGAGCCCACAATGACAATTTTTTTATCCAGCAGCAAGTGTGGATAGCTCAGACCCTTAATATTTCTAATTGCTGGGTCTGCAGCCACATCCCAGCCCACTCTCAAACTGGTGTTCCTGTCTTGGCAATCCCACTCAATTCCCCAGACCTCACTGGAGAACCTCGTCCGTTTAACAAAACATGGAACAGCAATAACACTTGGGAAGCGGTGGGAATAAATGTATCTAAATGGATAAGCGTGGTGGAGGGAAAAGGTCATTGGTGTTGGGTGTGTAATGGGACAGGGCTGGATCTGGGAAAAAGCCATTGCCTTCAGCATATTGTGGCCAATGGTGTATGAGATTATTCGAACAAAACTAAAGTGGCGGGCCGGGTATGGGGATATAAATTCTCTCTCGACCTGGGATCAAACAGAAAAATCAATCTCATATTCCCCATACAGTAACCTTAGTAAAAACAATACAATCTTTCAATGCCATGCAAATAACACCACTCCTCGTAAGGAAAATTACCCTGTGCCCTTTGGGGGATATTACTCCTTCTTTGCAGGCACCTATATGACAAATGGGTGCAACCGACCCTTCCTGGCCTTCATAGGCCATCATTGGGTTTGTGGGACCAAAGCTTATACTGCATTACCAGCTAACTGGTCAGGTATCTGTTATCCCGCCCGACTCTTCCCACAATTCCGAGTGCTAGGGTCCTTCCCACGAGAACGCCTCTGTAATTTCAGGCGAAGAAGAAGGGACTTACCAGATGCCCAATGGTATATAAATAACATAAGCCCCTTAACCTGGGAAAAGGCCATTGGCGGTTCCCTTATCCCACTTGGGGGAGTTATACACCATGCAAAATGGCTCCTAAGGTTACAAGCAGTAGTTGAAAGAATGGCAAATGAAACCAGAGAAAGTTTAAGAGCCCTGGCCAAAGAAACAGGGGCGATCCGACAGATGGCCCTCCAAAACTGTCAGGCATTGTACATAGTGCTGGCGGCCAAAGGAGGGACCTGTGCTCTCATTGGAAACGAATGTTGTGTGTATATACCGGACGACACCAATGAGGTAATAGATCGCGCTAGCCACTTAGAACAAATCGCATATCTTCTCCATGAAGAGCCGAGTTCTTTATGGAAGTGGCTAAGTAACCTGTTCAATTTCTCTGGTATAGGAAACGGGTTGTTANGCCTGGATAAGGATTGGGCCCGTTGCTTGCGCTCTAGCTCTAAAACTGTCCAGGCTCCCCTCCGAATCCTGCATACTGGGGGCCAAGAAGGGGGTCCCACTTGGAGCTATAAACCCTGGACTCGCACAGAGCTCCATTCAATTGTAAAAGGCTTTCCAAAGCCCCTGGAAAATCCTACCAAATTCAGACGAATTTTTGTTAGTATGCGACACCTATAAACCCTCTGAGGCAGACCTCCTGCAGCTGTGTAAGCTACTTGTAACCCCTAGCGAACATAAAAAATGGCTCACAGCAGCCAACTGGCCCGTCAGTGAACGCCACTCTAATTTGCCAGACACCGGTCCTGATGCTAAATACCGGAAAAGGTGTAAGGACTGAGCTAAAAATCTACTTAAAGCCATCCCTCACGTATGGACTCCTAAAAGCAACCGGATGGCCATACACTGCTGTAAACAGCGACAGGAAGAAAACCAGGGCGACTATCGCACCCGGCTAACTGATGTTTTTCTGCAACATTCTGGTATACAGCAACCGGGTGAAAATGGACAGGGCGCCCTGGCTCATGCGTTTATTAATGGCCTCCTACCTGCTATTGGCAGTATGCTAAAGCAAATAAGTGTTGGGTGGAAGACCGAAACCATGGACAAATTGCAAGCAGTGGCAGAGCACTGCCAACACACTCTAAAAGGAAAGAAGAAACAGTCCTCCCAAAAGTTAATGGCCCAGGGCAGGGCAAATAGTACCGGGGACGTGGTCGCGGGAGGGGCAGTGAAACTGAATTTTAGGGTTTTTCAATTATCTTTCTCTCCCTTTCATGTTGTCCCTAACCCAGCAACGATTCTGGCTTCTATCCCACCAGGTGCAACTCATTTTACTATTGTTAATATGTGCTCTGCTTTCTTTTCTGTCCCAGTTCACCCTGACTCCCAGTATCTTTTTGTCTTTTCTTACAAGGGGCAACAGTACACATGGACCACGCTCCCTCAGGGGTATACTGAAAGCCCATCTTACTTTTCCCAAGCATTAGCCTGAAACCTCGCTGACCTTGTTTTCCCGTCCAGGTCCACACTAGTCCAATATGTAGATAATCTACTCCTCTGTTCCCCTTCGTTGTCTGCCTCAGAAACTGATTCTTTAGTGCTCCTTACTGCCCTAGCAAAGAAGGGTCACAAGGCTTCTTGCTCTAAGCTACATCTCTGTCAAGCCTCTGTCACATACCTTGGCTTTCTCCTCTCCCAGGATTCCCGTACACTTTCTCCCGCCTGCGTTCAAGCTATCCTCAGCTTTCCCCGGCCCCGCTCCCCATGCCAGGTCCGAAAGTTTTTGGGCATGGCTGAATTTTGCAGGCAATGAATTCCCCAATATGCCTCTCTTGCAAAACCTCTCCAGGAACTCACTCGAGTCTCTGTGCCTGACCCCGTGCCTTGGCCCCCTGAAGCCAACTCTGCCTTCGTTTCCCTCAAACAGGGTTTGGCTTCTGCCCCCACCTTAGGGCTGCCTAACTATTCTAAGCCTTTTACCCTTTTTTGCCATGAACAATTTGGGTGTGCACTTGGAGTTCTCACTCAAATGCACGAAGACAAAAACCGCCCAGTGGCTTATTTCTCTGCCACTTTGGACCCTGTTGCCCAAGGCTTGCCCCCCTGCCTGAGCGCTGCTGCCGCGGCGTGCCTAGTCGAAATGTCTAAATCCCTTGTCCTCCACTCTCCTCTTATCCTCATGGTCCCTCACTAACCTCAGCCTGCTCCAAGACTCTGCCCCAGAAGCCGAAAAAAACTCTTGGGTTCCTCAAGGTTCCTCTCTACATCCTGATTCTCTTTGGCGTTCACCTACCGGCGCCTTTTTGGCCCCCTTTTCACTCTACCCATCTCTGGCTGCCCTGCTACATGATGTTTCGCATGTCGGAAAGGAGGGGATGGTCTCTGCTGTAACTAAGGCAGAATGGTGGGCCCCATTTCAGCCCGCCACTGTGCCACCTGTACCACTTGTCAAAGCCACAATATTGGTAAACCTGTAAAAGTGGCTCAGGGATTCCGGGGTGGCTCAGGGGTTCCGGGGCCTGCCCCAAGCACCATTCTTGCATTGGCAACTTAATTTTGTACAAATGTCTAAGTGTCAACAATATGAATTTATTTTGGTTATGGTATGTTTATTTTCTGGTTGGATGGAAGCCTTCCCTTATCGCAAGGCTGACTCACTGTCTGTTGCCAAATGTTTGTTAAATCATATTATGCCTGCCAAGGGAATTCCTGCCACTCTGTCCAGTGATCGGGGTACATATTTTACCGGACAACTTGTTCAACACCTGAATCGTGTATTACATATCACACACCTGTTGCACTGTCCCCACCACCCACAGAGCGCAGGTGCAGTTAAAAGATGAAATGGTGTACTTAAAAATAAGCTTGCTAAAATTTGTGACTCTACAGGGTCAAGCTGTCCAGCAGTTTTACCATGGGCCCTTATGGAAATGCGATCCACTCCATCCCAAAGGAATAAATTGAGTACTTTTGAAATTGTTATGGGACGCCCTATGCAAGCTATGGCTACCATCACTCCAGTTCCAGACTTGAACTTGACTCACAGTATGCTCCTTCAATATTGCAAGCGATTAATGCAAGCCGTAATTCACTTCCATTCACAGGTACGAGCCACCTGGCCAACGGAACCCACCTCAGGACCACGCAGAGTCAATTTTGACTCCAGAAGATGATGTAGAGGAACAGCCTGCAATACCTTACAATCTACTTTCTCGTAAGGGTTGCCAGAAGCAGACGACAACCTAACCAAGAAGAAGCAGTAGTGAGCCTAGCGCCTGCTGCCTGGTGGATGTAAACCATGACTGCGGTTCCCTCAGTTGAGGTTGTCAAAACCAGAAGGGCCTTGCCTCCAACATGCGCCTCTGGTGGCGCCTGTTCCTCGGCTGCTGGTGTCTTAAGGTCTGGGGAGCCCACAATGACAATTTTTTTATCCAGCAGCAAGTGTGGATAGCTCAGACCCTTAATATTTCTAATTGCTGGGTCTGCAGCCACATCCCAGCCCACTCTCAAACTGGTGTTCCTGTCTTGGCAATCCCACTCAATTCCCCAGACCTCACTGGAGAACCTCGTCCGTTTAACAAAACATGGAACAGCAATAACACTTGGGAAGCGGTGGGAATAAATGTATCTAAATGGATAAGCGTGGTGGAGGGAAAAGGTCATTGGTGTTGGGTGTGTAATGGGACAGGGCTGGATCTGGGAAAAAGCCATTGCCTTCAGCATATTGTGGCCAATGGTGTATGAGATTATTCGAACAAAACTAAAGTGGCGGGCCGGGTATGGGGATATAAATTCTCTCTCGACCTGGGATCAAACAGAAAAATCAATCTCATATTCCCCATACAGTAACCTTAGTAAAAACAATACAATCTTTCAATGCCATGCAAATAACACCACTCCTCGTAAGGAAAATTACCCTGTGCCCTTTGGGGGATATTACTCCTTCTTTGCAGGCACCTATATGACAAATGGGTGCAACCGACCCTTCCTGGCCTTCATAGGCCATCATTGGGTTTGTGGGACCAAAGCTTATACTGCATTACCAGCTAACTGGTCAGGTATCTGTTATCCCGCCCGACTCTTCCCACAATTCCGAGTGCTAGGGTCCTTCCCACGAGAACGCCTCTGTAATTTCAGGCGAAGAAGAAGGGACTTACCAGATGCCCAATGGTATATAAATAACATAAGCCCCTTAACCTGGGAAAAGGCCATTGGCGGTTCCCTTATCCCACTTGGGGGAGTTATACACCATGCAAAATGGCTCCTAAGGTTACAAGCAGTAGTTGAAAGAATGGCAAATGAAACCAGAGAAAGTTTAAGAGCCCTGGCCAAAGAAACAGGGGCGATCCGACAGATGGCCCTCCAAAACTGTCAGGCATTGTACATAGTGCTGGCGGCCAAAGGAGGGACCTGTGCTCTCATTGGAAAAGAATGTTGTGTGTATATACCGGACGACACCAATGAGGTAATAGATCGCGCTAGCCACTTAGAACAAATCGCATATCTTCTCCATGAAGAGCCGAGTTCTTTATGGAAGTGGCTAAGTAACCTGTTCAATTTCTCTGGTATAGGAAATGGGTTGTTACAGGGAGCCCTGACTATCCTGTTTGAAATCCTAATGATTTTTGTATGTTTTCAGTTAATCTCCTGTTGTATCCAGAATTGTGTAAGGCATGCCACCCAGGTGACTGCCCCAAAACAGAGTGCTAATATGATGATTTTGAATATCGCTGATGAACAAAGAGATAAAGAACGGTTAATATGTGGAACCCAGTAATTGTTGGTCATTGCGTAGCTTAACCAAAAGGAGGGATTGTGAAAGTAGAATGAATTATATTGTAAAAATAGAATGGATTAAAGAAATACTGTATGTTCCTTTAAGCAGGAATGAAGAATGTTAAAATATAGTTGTCAGGAAAAGAAACATTAAGATATAACACAACGAGTCCACTTATGCTAATGGTGGGACATTAACAGAAGATTGGTAAGAGTTAGTAAGGAAATAAGATGTGTGTGTCTGGCCCCAGGTAAACTTATCAGTTTTGCTTCCTTTGTTTTCTTGTTAAGTTGCCCCCCCCCCCCCATTATCTGTATACAGGGCCGGCTCCAGGTACCAGCCCAGCAAGCGCTTGGGGCGGCCAACGGAGAGGGGCGGCACACCCGGCTCTTCGGGGCAATTCGGCGGCGGGTCCCTCACTCCCTCTCGGAGCGAAGGACTAGCCGCCAAATTGCCATTGAAAACTGAAGTGGCGGCAGTAGTGCCGAAGTGCCACAGATCGCGATCGCGGCTTTTTTTTTTTTTTTGCGCTGCTTGGGGCGGCAAAAACCCTGGGGCCGGCCCTGTCTGTATAAATAAGGTAGTGTGGGTCTTGCTTGGTGCTCACATTATCTTGTTGTATTAGCAGAGCACTGTGCTAATAAAACAGAGTGGTCTGACAAATTGTGAGTCCTGATTCTAACTTTGACACCTTCATATGCCTGACATGTTGCTATCTCACCAAGCTGTCCCCACCCTGAGTGATACCTTTGCTCTCTTATTTTGGAAAGAAAAAAAAGTTGCACACCTCTATTTCACACATTTCCAGAACACAGCTTGAAAATAAAATCAAACCATTTTTAAAAAATTCCCATTAATAGAACAGTTGGCTAGAGGACAAAAGGAGATCAATAAAAGTGATAGAAGACTTTGAAAAGAAGGCCCATGAAGAAAAGTTAAACAACTGGGCATGTTCAATCTGGAGAAATGGTTGACTTCAGGGCAGAAATAGAGTTTACTAATATGTAAAAAGGTAAGCTAAAGGACAGAGATGCACTAGTCTCGTTTGACAACTAAGACAGAACAAATAGCAGTGGGATTAAGCTACAGCTGGTAAATTTTAACATCACATTGTCCCAGATATTTAACCTAATATTTAAGCTCGTTATTCAACGGCTGTGGGATTGACAGCACTAGAGAGGCACCAAATGTTCAGGTCAACAGTCACCAAGGATGATTTATGACAGTGCTTCTCCAATTCTTATGCATGAACCCCACTGGCTCCCAGAGCTCTTCTTCCTGCCCAGCCACCTGCCTGCCTCCCTCTTCCCTCCCCAGAGTGGAATAGAGAGAGCAGCTCTGGAGGATTTGGGGTGTGCAACGAGGTACCCACCTGTCCATGGTGGCTGTGGGGGAAATGGTGTGTCTTATCGAACAGTCTGACAAGAGAAGGCAAAGTGACCAGAGAGAAAAAAAACCAGGATATTATACATATAAAATGACGGGGTTTAAATTAGCTGTTACAACTCAAGAAAGATCTTGGAGTCATTGTGGATAGTTCTCTGAAAAAGCCACTCAATGTGCGGTGGCAGTCAAAAAAGTGAACAGAATGCTGGGAATAATTAAGAAAGGGATAGATAATAGAACATAAGAAAAGCCGTACCGGGTCAGACCAAAGGTCCATCTAGCCCAGTATCTGTCTACCGACAGTGGCCAATGCCAGGTGCCCCAGAGGGAGTGAACCTAACAGGCAATGATCAAGTGATCTCTCTCCTGCCATCCATCTCCATCCTCTGACGAACAGAGGCTAGGGACACCATTCTTACCCATCCTGGCTAATAGCCATTTATGGACTTAGCCACCATGAATTTATCCAGTCCCCTTTTAAACATTGTTATAGTCCTAGCCTTCACAACCTCCTCAGGTAAGGAGTTCCACAAGTTGACTGTGCGCTGCGTGAAGAAGAACTTCCTTTTATTTGTTTTAAACCTGCTGCCTATTAATTTCATTTGGTGACCCCTAGTTCTTGTATTATGGGAATAAGTAAATAACTTTTCCTTATCCACTTTCTCAACATCACTCATGATTTTATATACCTCTATCATGTCCCCCCTTAGTCTTCTCTTTTCCAAGCCGAAGAGTCCCAGCCTCTCTAATCTCTCCTCGTATGGGACCCTCTCTAAACCCCTAATCATTTTAGTTGCCCTTTTCTGAACCTTTTCTAGTGCTAGAATATCCTTTTTGAGGTGAGGAGACCACATCTGTACACAGTATTCGAGATGTGGGCGTACCATGGATTTATATAAGGGCAATAATATATTCTCTGTCTTATTCTCTATCCCCTTTTTAATGATTCCTAACATCCTGTTTGCTTTTTTGACCGCCTCTGCACACTGCGTGGACATCTTTAGAGAACTATCCACAATGACGCCAAGATCTTTTTCCTGACTCGTTGTAGCTAAATTAGCCCCCATCATGTTGTATGTATAGTTGGGGTTATTTTTTCCAATGTGCATTACTTTACATTTATCCACATTAAATTTCATTTGCCATTTTGTTGCCCAATCACTTAGTTTTGTGAGATCTTTTTGAAGTTCTTCACAATCTGCTTTGGTCTTAACTATCTTGAGTAGTTTAGTATCATCTGCAAACTTTGCCACCTCACTGTTTACCCCTTTCTCCAGATCATTTATGAATAAATTGAATAGGATTGGTCCTAGGACTGACCCTTGGGGAACACCACTAGTTACCTCTCTCCATTCTGAGAATTTACCATTAATTCCTACCCTTTGTTCCCTGTCCTTTAACCAGTTCTCAATCCATGAAAGGACCTTCCCTTTTATCCCATGACAGCTTAATTTACGTAGGAGCCTTTGGTGAGGGACCTTGTCAAAGGCTTTCTGGAAATCTAAGTACACTATGTCCACCGGATCCCCCTTGTCCACATGTTTGTTGACCCCTTCAAAGAACTCTAATAGATTAGTAAGACACGATTTCTACACGGCAGAAAATATCATGTTGCCGCTATATAAATCTATGGTACGCCCACATCTTGAATCCTGTGTGCAGATGTTGTTGCCCCATCTCAAAAAAAAAGATATATTGGAATTGGAAAAGGTTCAGAAAAAGGCAACAAAAATTATTAGGGGTATGAAACGGCTTCCGTATGAGGAGAGAATAAGACGACTGGGACTTTTCAGCTTGGAAAAGAGATGGCTAAGGGGAGATATGATTGAAGTCTATAAAATCATGACTGGTGTAGAGAAAGTAGATAAGGAAGTGTTTACTGCTTCTCATAACACAAGACCTAGGGGTCACGAAATGAAATTAATAGGCAGCAGGTTTAACACAAATAAAAGGAAGTATTTTTTCACACACCACACTGTCAACCTGTGGAACTCCTTGCCAGAGGATGTTGTGAAGGCCAAGATCATAACAGGGTTCAAAAACAACTAGATAAGTTCATGGAGGATAGGTCCATCAATGGCTATTAGCCAGGATGGGCAGAAATGGTGTCACTAGCCTCTGTTTGCCAGAAGCTGGGAATGAGTGACAGGGGATGGATCACTTGATGATTACCTGTTCTGTTCATTCCCTCTGGGACACCTGGCACTGGCCACTGTCGGAAGACAGGATACTGGGCTAGATGGACCTTTGGTCTGACCCAGTAGGGCCATTCTTATGCTCTTAAAAACTCATCTGACAATTTCATAGTACATAAATTAGTAGCAAGAACTCATTACTGATTTAAATTTCTTATTACATACTAATGGCTATTTCACTTTTACATTCCTAGCAGAATGCAACATATAGCAAGGCTGCACTAGTCAAGGGCAGAGAGGAAGAAATTACAGTAGTTGATGAGCAATATAATAAGGGACCAGTGAGAGCTTCTGCAAGCTGGTTAGAGAATAAAGACCAGATCCTGCAGGGAAAGGCAGCAAGACATGAATACAGCCTGAATACAAGAGCCCATCGGGAGGATGGAGTTAAAAACAATGTCTACATTACAGGCCTGAGTGGCTGGGAGGACAATGTTGGCATCAACAGCGACCAAACATGCAGGAAGCTGAAAAAGAGGAGCTCAGTTTTCTCAAATTCCATTTGAGCTGGCAGCAGGGTATCCACAAGGATGCGTCAGAAAGACAAGCCAAGAGGCAGGAACTTCTATTCAATTGCAATACATCCACTTTCGAGTTTACTCTCAAACTTCTTTAAGCGGAAAAGCACTAATGACTAGCACATTCCTTCATTCAGACGAAAAACAGTTAAATGTAAAGCAAGATAAAATAATGGAGATAAAACAGATAGAGAAGTGCTTCCAAACACATGGAACCTAACAGTTAAATCAATTATGCACACCACATATGCTGCAGACCCCATCATTCTGTATTCATTAACTATGTTAACAAGAATAGATATGTATGTTTTCCATTTAAAATCATGGCTACAGAATTCTTTATTACTAACCAAGTACAAGCTTTTGAGCAGAAAGGTTTTTTTGGGTGGGGTGGGGAAGGGGATGGAGAGAGGAGAGAGAGAGAGAGAGAATTAGATGCTAACTCTTGGTGGACCTCTTGCCTTGTGTGTGCCAAGGGGATACTAGCAGACATTTATTTTAAAACGGACTTATTGGCTTGAATACCTGAAGTACAGAAACCACAGAGTAACATTTTAAAGGAGCTACATATTAATAAATTCATCCCAGCTATTTATAGTTAACACATGAAACACTTCAACCCAAGTTCAGCCATATACGGGAACTGCCCACTGATTTTTGCATTTCTAAATTTACAGGATGAAACAGTTTTAGTTTACTTTCATAATTCCAGATTAAATGCTGTTTATTTTTTATAAATGTACAATACTAGACACACAACCCAAATAAAACCCTTCTAAACAAACAGCACTCATAAGTATAGTCCCAATGACAAGCGTGCTGAAGATTTTAACCATTTTTTAATTTAGGCAGAAACATGAAAAAAATCCACTTGCCCGCGGCAAGTAGGAAGCTTTCCAAGAGCAATGACATTATCGTCTACAGAACTGAAATCTTAGTAAAAATAATCTTTCATGCCCTTATGATTGCCAAGATGACCTTCAACAAGCATGACACAAATGGAAACTGATGTAGTGCTTTATCTTACTGAGTCGGCAGATAGTGAACTCCAGTGCCTCTGCTCATAGCCTTGTCAAATTACAGCACCAAGAAACCTAATCGGAGTCGTCTTATTTTCACTGCTGCAATTCAAAACCCTCCAGGTAGCAATCAAACTGAAAAGAATCCGCTCGATATTTTAAAACGGAGGTCCCCCCATTATCTACTTCATATTACTGTTACTTGGACAAAACACATCTCTAAATACTATGAGGAAAGTTGACTGTCCAACATGGGATGACATATATAGGTTCAAATTATAGCAGCTTCTGAAGAGCCACCAAAAAAGGACTGAGTCCAAGGACTTCCGTGCCTATAATAGTAAAATTATTCTTTATAATGCACTATGAGTATGCCCTTCTGAGAGATGGACTGTCGTGCCATATAAAGTCTGACCTTATAGAAGAATCCTCTACATTGGAATATCATAGTGGTCTAGCTAGGTTTGGTCTGGCCCAGTGACCTTAGCACCTCTCAGGCCAGCTTCTGGAGGTTTCTCCTCCAATTATAAGCTAAGGTGAAAAAAGCATGAGAAGCTGAAATGCTATGAGGATACCTTTTTCGAGGCTCCTAATAGGTAGGAATTTCATGCTGCAATTCTCGGGTTGCTAGGAGGGAAAGAAAATGTCATAGGCCTGGTCTACACTTGGGAAGTTTTTCTGGCACAGCTGTGTCATTTAGGAGTGTGTGTTGGGGGGAGAAATCAGATTGCACCCCTAACTGACAGCTATGCTGGCAAAAGCCTAATGCAGATGCTGTTACAGCAGCAAAGAAAAGATCCTTTTGCCTGTATAGCATATTTCATTTAGGCTTTTGTAGCTACAACCTGCATCTCCACTAGGAGGATTTGCCAGTATAGCTATATTGGCAAACCTTTTCTAGTGGAGACAAGCCCTTACAGTGGAGAAACAATTAGGCTGCATTTAATATCAGGGCAACTGTACCGATGCATAGCAGCCATCCATTTCACTTCCTGCCCTTTTAAAGTTACAAATGATTCCCATTCCTATATTACCAAAAATGAAGGTTACTAATCAAAAAGTCTGCTAAGATTTCAAGGTGACATTCTGTTCTTTTAAAAAGAAAGTCATAGGCATTTTATTTTGAACATGTTATGAATCACAAGGCAAATTTTTAAAAAAGAGCAGGAAAGACCTTTTTATTTTTAAAAACATTCCTTATAACCTTCTTTTCAAGTTTCTAACCAAAGGAAATCAAAAACAAATCGCTGAGTTCCAAATTGTGTAAACAATACTTGATTTTAGTCCTAGGACAGAAGAAGATGCACCCATGTCCAAAGACAAAACTGGGAAACACATTCTATCATTCATGTCTTTCAAATTAAATAGTGCATCATTACATCTAGAAGGAACCTGATTATTTCCCAAACTGGATCTGGACCTAATATTTACGCGGTTTCACATTCATTTTTATACTGGGCAATAGTACAATATTCAACACTTTTACAAATAGAATACTGACCTTTACATAGTCTTTTTTCCTTGTACAACCTCTTGAATCTGTATATAAACTCATATATCTGAAGCTATTTAGGAACAAAGGCTGACTAAAAGCACATGTAGAAGCATGAGCCACGGGACAGATACATTACAGGTTCAGAATCAGCTTCATTCCCGCTACAACAGGGCAGTTACATTTTTAATCAGCTATTTTGGGTACCCTTGGAGTTTACATACATAATTACCTTGAGGCTGCACTTCAAGAATAGTTTAAGCTAGGACTTAAAATTATTCTTAATGTATTACATTTACATATGCAAGTACCTTTACCCCGATATAACGCGACCCGATATAACACGAATTCAGATATAACGCGGTAAAGCAGCGCTCCAGGAGGGCGGGGCTGCGCACTCCAGCGGATCAAAGCAAGTTCGATATAACGTGGTTTCACCTATAACACGGTAAGATTTTTTGGCACCCGACAGCGTTATATCGGGGTAGAGGTGTACTAAAGCACTAAAATAAATAGAAATAAGCTGGATAAGGGGGGGAAAACTATGAAGACTCAGTGCCAAGTAAAGTATTTCTACTTGTTTTACATTTCAATCCAGTATATTACAATCACAGCAAATGAACAACAGCAAGTCAGACAAGTCCTAACACTGTGCAATTGCCCTGTTTGATCACAGTTATGGAAATATGCTTAGGAACTATGCTTCTTTGCCAAGACAGCAAAACAGCATTTGACAGTTTTCCTATGCTCTGGTCTCATGTCTACCTAGTCTCCCCGTTGGGTTGCCATCTCGTTTCCTCCTGTACCAAGGTGGTGATCTACCATACCTGCAGCTTACAGGGGAATGCCATTTCTCCAAAGCTCCCATACACTTGCAATTTCTGCAAGTCACTTCACTGAGTAATTACAGGGACATGGTATTGTAGATAGATGCAGCCAGGTCACTGGCTCATAATAATTCAAAAAGCATCTCTCAGTCTGAAGCAGAAAAAAGAAACTTTATTTGCGGTATATAATAGCAACATGAAGATGTTAGGGATCAAGGCATCTCTGAAACAAAGATTGAGGGCAAGAAAGGTAAAAATAGTTCAGGAAATGGGATAGAAGCACCAAAAATAAGGGAGGTATACAGAAGACATTTGTAATGATGTCCACCTGAAAAAAATCTAACTCTCAAGGAAAAAGTGCATTGACAGGCCAAACTCAAAGGGATACCAATACTACAGTATTCAGGCATTTGGATGTGGCAAAACATCTCATAAAAATGGACAAAGATAGTCAAAACTTAAAAAGTAGAATAGAAGAAAAGGACTGGGTAAGCTTGGTGGCTTAGGGCTTGTCTATGTTTTACTCAAATATCTTTTCAATAAATTTCCAAGGTTAGACAAGCTCTTAGTTGTAATGCTCAGCACTAACATACAGGAAAGCTAGATACAACTTCTATTCCAACACAGCTGTTGGAATAGAAGTCCAACCACTGTGATCATCTAATCTGACCTCCTGCACAACACAAGCCATAGAACTGCCTCAAAATAATTCCTAGAGCATCTCTCTAAAAAAGAACATCCAATCTTGATTTAAAAATTGGATGGAGAATCCATCACAACCCCTTCGTAAATTGTTCCAATGGTTAATTGCTCACTGTTAAAAATGTATGTCTTATTTCCAGTCTGACTTCATCTAGCTTCAATTTCCAGCCACTGGATTGTGTTATACCAGGGGTCGGCAACCTACAGCACGTGTGCCAAACATGGCACACAAGCTGATTTTGAGTGGCACGCCGCTGCCTGCCGTGGTCCCGGCCCCCAGCCCCACTCAGCCCCCCCGCCAACTGCTCTGCCCTGCAGGGGGGCAGGAGGCAGAAGCTTGGTCCTGCGGCAGCCAAGCTCCCCCCTCCCCCGCTTCTTCCCCCAGCGTGGTGCTTTCTGCCCCTCCTCCTCCCCCGCCACCGATCAGCTGATCGCCCTTGCGAAGGGGAGGGGCAGGAGTGGCAGCATGCTCGCTGCTCCATAGAGGAGGCAGAAAAGAGGTAGGGATGGGACCTTGGGGAAGGGGACGGGACAGGGCATATCCCTTCCAGCCCCCTGCCCTGAGCCACTCAGCCTTCTGCCCTGCACCTCCACACACTCCCCGCCCTGATCCCTGAACTCCCCCCTCACCCCCAGCCTTCTGCCCTGCACCCCCACACACCCTCAGCCCTGACCCCTGAACCCCCCCACACCCAGCCTTCTGCCCTACACCCCCACACACACCCTGCCCTGACCCCTGAACCCCCCCCCACACCCAGGCTTCTGCCCTTCACCCTCCACACCCCCCAGCCCTCTGCCCTGAACCCCCACAGCCCCCATCCCTCTGCCCTGAACTCTGAACCCCACCCAGGTCTGGGGTCCCGGCTGCCGGCCCCTTGCCAGCCGGCATCCCGGCTCCAGGCCCCGCTCAGCCCGCTGCCGGCCTAGGTGAACAGAACCCCAGGCTGAAAGTGGGCTGAGCAGGCTGGGGGCGTAAGATCAGCACTTTAATTTAATTTTAAATGAAGCTTCTTAAACATTTTGAAAACTTTGTCTACTTTACATACAACAATAATTTAGTTATATAATATAGACTTATAGAGAGAGACCTTCTAAAAAACATTAAAATGTATAACCGGCACGCAAAACCTTAAATTAAAGTGAATAAATGAAGACTCGGCACACCACTTCTGAAAGGTTGCCTACCCCTGTGTTATACCTTCCTCTGCTAGATGAAGAGCTCATTATTAAATATTTCTTCTCCAAGTAGGTACTTATAGACTTTGATCCAGGTCACTCCTTAACCTTCTTTTTGTCATACTAAATGGATTGAGTTCCTCAAGTCCACCCCTATAAAGCATGTTTTCTAATCCTTTAATCATTTTTGTGGCTCTTCTCTGACCCCTGTCCAATTTATCAACATTCTTCTTGAATTGTGGGCACCAGAAGTGGACAAAGTATTCCAGTAGCGGTCGCAACAGTGCCAAATATAGAGGTAAAATAACCTCTCCTACTTGAAATTCCTGTTCATCCATCCCAGGATTGCATTAGCTCTGCTAGCCACAGCAGCACCTTGAGAGATCATGCTCAGCTGATTACCCATCATGACCCCCAAATCTTTTTCGGTCTCACTACTTCCCAGGATAGAATCCCCCCATTCTCTAGGTATGACCTACATTCTTCATTCCTAGATGAATACATTTACATTTAGCCGTATTACAACATTGTTTGCTTGTGCCCAGATTACCAAGCAATCCAGATTACTCTAAATCAGTGACCTGTTCTCTTCATTGTTTATCACTCCCCCAATTTTTTTTGTCATCAGCAAACTTTTTCAGTGATGGATTTTTTTTTCTTCCTGGTCATTGATTTTTTTTTTTTTAAAGTTCAATAGCTTAAGGCTACGAACTGATACCTGCTGGACCCCTCTGGAAACAGACCTGCTCAATGTTGATTCCCTGTTTACAGTTACATTTTGAGACCTATCAATTAGCCAGCTTTTAACCTATTTAATGAGTGCCATGTTAATTTTATGTTGATTTAATTTTTGTTTTATTTAATTAAAATATTGTATGGTACCAAGTCAAATGCCTTTACAGATGTCTAACTATATTCATGAGATCGGCTCAGCTTAAATTACTGAACATCTGTCAGAAGTATATTGGTGTTGGGCATGAGTAAAAGGGATTCTAATGTTTAAGAAGAGAGACTGAACTGGTTGAGCATTTTTTATTGGAGCTTGAGTAGTCTGTATCTCCCCAAACCTACTCCATATTTTCTACACCACTGCAGTTCAATGCCAAACCTCTGCAAAAGGCATCATATCAAAATAAATATTTAAGGCCCCTTTTGGTATTTGGAAAGGAACATTTTACATGCTAATAAAACGCAACACTGTCTAGAGGCTTTGGAAGGAATGCTTAAATATTGACTGAGTTATGAAAACAGTAATTAGAGTTAAGATCTGTTCTTTCTTGATCTTATTATAGAAATTATTTCAACATGTACAAGTTTTCATTACATTTACACAAACAGATCTGAGCTTTCTTGGAACTACCATAAGCAAATTAGAGATTCAATTCATTGACATCTGTGGGAAGTTTGCAATTGATTTTAATGGGAGCTGGACCTACGTTTGCATACTTCTAAACAAAAAACACCTATCTTCTCCAATATTGTTTTTTTCTCCTTTCAAATACAGTTGTCCTCAAGTGTTCATAGACAGTGGATTGGAAGATGTTGCTGTACTTTATTCATGCTGTGTACTATTTTGTTCTCTGCATACTACATGACAAGACAGTAGAACTGTACAACTATAATGAGATGCGGTGTAAATTAGCATTGATGGACCCTTAAGCCATGTATTAGGCCTAATGCAGGCCCTTGAGGCTTCTCAGAGCTCCACAGTCCTGTAGTGACTAGTACTCCTGGTCCTCTCCTTTCGCCAAAAACAAAAACAATTCAAGGGTGAAATCCTGGCCCTACTGAAGTCACTGGCAAAATTTCCATTGACATTAACAGGGGCGGGATTTCATTGTGAATTCAAGTACTTCTTTTCTCAAAGACAACAAAGGCTACAACCGTTTATGTTACTCAAGTCTGGTTATCAGCAACAAAACTGTATTCAACACATCTGCTTTTGTACAGAGATGAAGACAGATTAACATTTAAGGTGCACTACTCATGCCCTGCTCCCCTGAATGAAGATGGCAAAAATGACAGAAATCAATGGGTCTTATTTAAGAGATTAGCAGCCAAGATGAATAAGGACTGGGAACCTTAGAAATACAGACACCTCTCAAAAAAAACCCCACACCTTTACTCCCCACTCCTCCCCGCCCCGTACCACCTGGTTCTTTCCAAGGAACAGAGAGGTAAGAGCAAGAGAAATCCTTCACATAAAGCAAGACCTGGCGGTAGCACAGTGGATTAGTACACTGACCCTCCACCTCGGGATATTTGGGTTCAAGTTCTACTAGGTCACAGGCATAAATGACAGCGATAGTCTCATCCTAGCCTTTGCTTCTCCATGTCACAGAGATGGCACAACTGGCAACCTGAGCTCAAGGGTTCTGGGTTTGGAATAGCACGTCAAAATGAAGTTATAATCAGTAGATCCACATGGAAAAGCTTGCACAGTCCCAGCTCATACAAAATCAAAAATATTTCTACTGATACTATAGAAGTTATTACTTATTTTCATCATTTAAAGGGGAAAAAACCTACCTACACACAGAACAGAGAGCGCTATTATGCTAACCGTCAGTGCACTGGCTAGGAGACTTCACCACCATGAAAAGCAACATAAGAGACAGTCGTACTTCCAAACATATTCATTCCAAAAAAGGCAGAGGACAACACCCTTCCTTTAAGGTACTTGTTTGAGAAAGGCTGCTGCTGGACTTACAGAATGGAAGAGACCATGATCTAAATAAGGACTTTTGGGGGGAAAGGGAGGAAGAACATTGTAGTACTTTCAAGTACTCCAAAGTCATTGCATTGTAACTGTAAACACACGCGGGGTATGTATGCACTTCAGAAGTTTCATAGTACAGCTATGAAAAAATTCACTAACAATTAAAGAACGGCCTTTAAGCTTCCACCAAAGTCTCAGTACAGAAATGAACTTCACAGCAGATTATTAATTTGAAGCAATTATGTTTACTGAAAAATTCAGGGCATTGGTTGTCGAGTTTTACATCCACTGGTCAAAACCCAACCTCATGGCAACAGTGAAAAATACCATTTACTATTTAAACATCTTCTCGGTTGCTTATGTGAAAAGAATTGACAGTCTCAATGTCAGTAGGTCACATCAGAAGACTAGCCTGCACCACAACCGGCACCTTTGTTCGTGATCTCAGGTGCAGGGCAAAATGATTTAATAGGCATATGGACTGAACTATTTGCTGAGCCTCTGGCGACGATGCCCACCCAGTGGACTAAGCATTTCAGCCTCCAATTATAACATGACACCTTTCAACTAACATCACATTCACAAAAGACCGTTTAGGCATTACAGTAAAATACTTTGTTTTGTATGTCAATTATAATGAATGGCAACAAATCATTTTAACAATTAATCATATTTAAAGGTTAAACACTATGCTTAAGTCCTTTAGATTCTATGACAAATTTTTAAGGCATGTGAGGTTTAGCCTTCTGACCCATTGTGGTTAACTGAAGTCAAGAAGCTAAAACTCTCAAACACTGAAAACATACCAAGTCAACGTAAAGTGACAGCAGAGTATGCATATAGTGATGTGTGGCGGCAGAGAGCATTTCCTGCACATTCCTCTTAATGTGAGCGAACTACCCCCTTTTTCAACAAACAGAAGCTTAAAGCTGAACATGATCTTTCTTTCTTCAAGACTACCTAACTGTGTATAGAAGTATAAAAAGATGCCTACAAACTGGACATACAAAAATAACGCGAATATAATGCCAATATTTAAAGTGGTTTATCTGCCCTGGGGCTATATTTGGCCTTTGTAGCGTTATCAGCAAGTACAATATATATTAAACGCCTTACTCACTGAAAGCACAATGCTGTCACTCCTCTTACAAATGGCTTAAAAGGGGGACAGATGCTTCTTTTCAATTTTGAAGATCACAAAATTTCAGTAGCAAATCAACAACCTCAGAGGCAGGCTGAATACAGCAGTTAGGTTCAACTTGGTAAGGAACTAATTTCGTTTCTGGATACTAATGTGGGGGGATGGGGAAGGAGGAAGCATTCCTATACATTGCAAACGAATGTGGGTGAGGGCGTGAGCAGGAAGTGGGGAGGAAAAAGACCAGCATCTCACAGGAAGCCATTCTTTGTAAACAAATATCGGCTAACGGGACATGGTGACAGGGAACACCACTCTATGTTACAGAGCCTTTTACCAGTGAACCATTGACTTAAATCCAGCCCAGGTCAGTGGGAAATGAAAGTACCGGTAGTTTTGCCAGGAAGGCTGTTTTATGCCCAGCATCAAGTGTGTTGTAAGACCTTGCCCAGTCATGAGAGGCATCTACATCACAAAAGAATCAAACACACACTAGCTATTGGCACTGACTTCTAGTTTCTAAAAATTTATAGGACATTTCTAACACAAAAAAATAGAGCAACCAACTCAGGATAATGTTATTCTAGACCTCATTCTAATGGATAAATATCAACTAATCATTAAACTAAAAATTGATGGTTGCCTAGGTGCAAGTGATCACGATCCAATTTTATTCTGTGTACAAACAGAATGTATTCCTGACTAACATATTATACCTGAAGCTTTAAAAAGGGCTAATTTTCCAAAGCTGGAAAACAATGAGGAGGAAAACTGAGTGGGAACTAGTATATAAACCTCAATGTGAACGACAGTTGGGAATTGTTTAAGAATGCTTTATTAGGTGCCCCCCAAAAAATCTCATTCTGTCATAAATGAAGGCTTCTTGGTTAAATAACCTCTTGATTAAGAGGAGAGTGAAGACAGCAATAAAAGAAACCCAATATATAACAAATGCAAAAAGTGGGGAAACTGAAAGCAATGAACAGACATCAGCAGTTAGGAAATGTAATCATTTGGTAAGGAAAGCTAAAATGTGTCAATGAAAAGCTTATGGCCAGTAGTGTTAAAGAAATTAAGGAGGAATTATTTAAATATTTCAGGGCCAAATTAAATCCTAGAAAGATTATAGGTCTGAAACTTGATAAGAATGGTAAAATCATTATTCATGAGGGAGAAAAGGCAGACATACATAAACACTTCCCTTCTATATTTGGAAATAAATGGGATGGTGTATTCATGTCTTAAAGTATTTCATTAACACTGTATTATGCCACTAACTAGAGAGAATGTTAAACATCAGCTACTAAAGTTAAACATTTTTAAATCTGCAGGACTGGGTAACTTACACCAAGAGTATTAAAAGAACTGGCTTAGGAGCTCTCTGCAACATTAATGCTGATTTTTAAACAGATCTTGGAACACTGGGGCAGTACCCCAGGACTGGAGAAAATCCTAATGACATACAAATGTTCTCAAAGGGTAAACAGGATGTCACAAGTAATCATAGGCTGGTTAGCCTGACATTGATCCTGGACAACAATCATAGAAAGGCTGATATGGGACACAATAAGTAAAGAATTAAAAGATAGGAACATAATTAATACCAATGTCTATCAACATTTTTCATAAAACAATAGGCCTCATCAAAAAATGATATCAAGTTTGACAAGATCACAAGTCTGATTGATTAAGGTAATTGTCTTGACTGTATACTTAGAATTCTGTAAGGCATTTGATTTAATCCTGCATGATGTTCTGATACCAAAAAAAAAAAAATTAAGATCAACATATCCCTTATTAAATGTATTAAAAAACTGGTTAAAAAGATAGGTCACAAAATTGGGCAATAGCCATTAAATGGGAGTTTTTCTAGTGGGTCCCACAGGGATCTGTTCTCAGACCAATGCTATTCAATATATTTATCTAAGATCTGGAAAAAAAAAATACATAGTCATTGCCAAATCAAGATTGCAGATGACACAAAAGGAGGCGGAGTGGAAAGTAACGGGTACAATTCTGTCAGTATAACTGAATAAGCCTATATTTGTTTCCCATGCAGTGTGTTCTGTAAAAAATGAGACGCTTCAGTCTCCAGTGTCAGTTAAGTTATATTCAAGAACACAAAAATTCCACTGAAGAGGGTGGGGTTGGGGGCAGGGGGGAGGGGAGGGGAGGGACAGGGAAAGGAATTAATGCAAAAGGAGACCCTGCAAAGTTGACACACACCTATACACAGAAGTTCTGTGTTAAGCAGCGAGCTCTAATTTCAGTAATAAGTTATTAAACTTGGGAAGACTAAACTTTCACATAATACTCTTGGGAGAGTGAGCATATGTTATTTAAAACCTTGGCACACTAAGGTAGCATGTCACTTTAATACATAGCCTTGCATATTAAATTACAGTTCTGCTTTACAATGAACATTGAGATTCATCTCTAGCTCTCTGGCCAAACATGGTAGACAAAGTGCCACGGCTTATATTTTTAAGAGACATGGGATTTATGTAAAGCTTCTGCCAAATCCAGATGTTCAAAAATGATTCCAAGGAAGTGAAAAATGGCAACAGTTGCTTGGCAGCTCAGGGTTTTACACTGAATGGATATAAAATGTACACTGTACATCATACAATAAAATGAACAGAGTCAGGTTCTCCCCAAATACTTGATTTGCAGCAGCTTTTTATTTAGACAGGAATGATTACATTTTTAAATGAAAATCTGCAAACTATCTAGCATTTTGTAAACTAGGTTAACTCTCCTTCTGGCTTGCAACTTAAGTTTTACATCTTTTCTGCTGTTAAGCAAGAGTCCAGTTTTAAATAAGAAAGCAGTAAATGCCATCCACATAATTAGCATCACGTTACTTAGTAACAAATGGAAGTGCTTTTTGCTTAAACGGAGACAAGACACAAACAGTAACATATAAAACTAAACAGAAGCGGAGAGCTTGCGCAGCATATTGATTGCAACTTTCTTTGCGGACCCTGGAACCTAGATACCAAAACAGTGTACACAGAGTTGGGTACATAATCCAACATCAGTCATGGACAATCCCAGAACTAGGAACAGAATGTTTCACACTGACATTACCAGTATGCAAACTTCACAAGAGCAAAGCAAAACCAAATCCGGCCTTTTCTGCTGCTTTATAGTCTTATAAAAGTCATCCCATGCTTCTTCTCTGCTTGCCTTTTTTTTTTAAATTTGAAGTAACAGAAAGAGTCTCCTTTAGGATAGGAAGGCAGAGCTACACAGCTCAGATCACACCTTGTAGTTCAGCATTATGTCCTCCAGCTAAGAAAGGGGAAGCGAAGACCTGTGAACCTAACCAACAAAGGAAGGATTTTAATACTGCATCTTAAAGCACTAAAGAATCAGTTTATTTGGGGGCGGGGGGAAGAGTAAGGAAAAGATGGAGGAGCTTTGCAGTTCATCTTTAAGAGTATAGTATGACAAAACATCTTGGTGCCTCTTGGTCCCCTGAAGCCTCCATGTGCATACTAGAAGGCCACCTTAAGCCCAAGCACAGCTTCTATTTGCCAAAAATAAAGTATAGTCACTTACATGTTAATTGCCCATGTGCAAAATTTTTGTAATGTTGTTTGTCCAAGAGTGTTATGGCAGAAGTTTCCAGATGGTGCTGTTACACACATTCTTTTTTGTAGTATGAGAGCAAGTTTTTAGTCTTGAAAGAAATATTGAGTCAGATTTCTGAGGCAGGTTTTTGGGGAAACTGTAGCAGGCAGAAAGGGAGTTTGTCTCAAAAACTGATGCTAAAGTGAGAGAGATTAAAGCAAAGTTGCTCCCTGGGAACTGGTGTTTGGCTGAGAGTTCGGAAAGAAAGGATTGTCTGCACACTGTTTATGACCACCTCTGTTCCAAGACTGGTGTATAAATACATAAATAAAACTAGTTACACTACAAATATGCCCATACTCTGACATCAGTTTTGCCTTCCACTGGAAGTCTATGAGCAAGGGCCACACCCTCCACAACTGTTACCACTCAGTAGAGTGCTAAACATCAAACTGGAAACTTGTTTGTAACTAGGGCATCTCTCTCCAGGTCACCGTCAAAGGCAGAAAATGAGGTATACAATTTTCTATTGGAACATTAGTCTGCTCACTTACTCTTTTGATAATCTTTGTTTATAGTAAACTTGTAGAACAATCTGTCTTTTTTTAAATTCACACTGTGTATTTTGAAAAGCAGTAACCGGGATATTCACACAACTACCTTATTAAAAGAGGAAGGACATTCGCCTCCACAATGTTTCAACATCCTTTAATAGCTTAATTTTTTATAACTGAAATGTTTGATCTGCTTGTGAGGAAGAGCTGTTAAAACATGTAACATTTAATCTTCCCTACAGGGTATGGGTGTTTTTATTTTGGTCCTTGGATTTATTTTTTTAAGTTTGGCTCAATAGCTAAGTTTTTTTTTTCCCCATAAAATATTTGAAGCCTGAGAAGTATTCCAAGGCGTAGGCGAACAAGAGGAAATATACAGGGAGAGGAGCAATTTAATATTTAACATTTGCAGTTTAAGCAGTGTTCCAAAACAATGAGAAAAATGTGTTTGAGAACTTAAAACAAATTGATTATTTCAGATTATTATTATTATTATTTTTTTTTTTAAAGAAGCTCTTTTGGGGAGGGAGACGTGAGAAAGAGCAAAAGGGAGGCAAAACAGTTGGAAACAAAGTCAAGTCAGGGACAGGAGCAGATGTGCCTGACTGAATGGGAGAGGCCTGGGGTCAGCTCCCCAACTTCCTACCAATCCATCCCCTCCAAAAAAAAGTTGTTCCATACTTCTCCTTCCCTCTTCCTCAGCTCGTCTGTTACCCCTGACTCCCCCAAACCTTTGCACTGATTCTGAGGGGGTGTATTAATTTGCATGGTAATCTATTTGTAAAAAAAAATTCCTGAACCGTTTTTTTTGGTATGTATTATTACAGACATATTTGCTGACCAGTATTTTGAAATAAATTACCAAATAATTGAATCTGGAGTGATTATATTGTGTTCTTTTGACAAATAAAATAAGCAGAATTTTGCAGAATTTGAATACATTGTGTGCAGAGTTTTTAAATTTTTTGGTGCAGAATTCCTCCAGGAGTAGGCAGTAGACTACTACTGCCAGAGTTGAACCGATATGGATCTTTGTGCACAAAGAAGTGTTACTCATTTAGCCTCAAGGGCTACAGAACTTCTCACTCAGGAGTCAAGGCAATTCTATTCCATTCATCTATAAGCCTTTGAAACCAAAAAGACACTAATAAAACTGAATTAAAAAAAAAACCTGAAAAATATATGAACCTCTTGTTCATATATAAACAGAACTTATTTTAGGTGTATATTTTGACATATGGAATATATGAAGATCAGTCTTCAGGATGCTCTGAAATTCATTTTATTTACTTACTATAGTCCACACAAAACATTGGCTAGACAAATGTTTAGAGAGAGACGTTAGTTAATTCAGTTTGGTTGGGAAAGTTGTGATGCAGTCATGGAGCTCTCTTAGTAGATGTGTCTTTTGGTGTATAAAAGAATGTAATCATTTTTGTTATATGTTAAATGAGGCAACAAATACATAGAAGTTTTCAGTCTCCCTTATCAAGTAAACTAGAGAAAACACATTTTTAAAAGAGAGGCCAGATAGTATAAAAATCTTGTACTCTCAAAACATTTTTAAAGAATTAAATTTAGAGTTAATAAAAGTATATGAATTATTTTAATACTGGAATAGTATTTAGAATAACTTTTCAATCCAAACCCTAATTTTGGACAACTTAAGGTAAAAATCCCCTGTCTAAAGTCCAATTAAATGTTTAAACTATATTTTATTGACAAAATGAATGATGCGTCCCAGATGAAAGAAAACCCAACAATACAATCAAAATTAAAAACCTAGTTTGGAATTTCATCAGAAATACCTTAAAGAGCATTATAGTCAATCTAGTACCTGAATGGACCACTGCAACAAATGAAAATGTAGAAAAATATAAGTTTGACGTATGGAGGAGAAAATGAACACAAAGTGCTACAGTAAATTATGGTGTGGTTGAGCCCAAAAGCAGGGGGAAAAGTGCAGTGGGTGCTAAAAATTTTCTAACTGATGAAAAACAGACCACAAAAGGTATGAAAAACATTCATGTCACTTTACAGTCTTCCATACATAAAGAGCTGCAAGAACTGCTAAATTAAACAATTCAGAAAAAAATAGTTGGGCATCATGCCAGCTGTCATATCCTCATTTACAGGAAGCTAACCAAGTTAAACCGAGGAATGGGAAAGTTATTAAATTCAGTGCTTCAGTTTACGGAAAATGTATTCATTTACCATAATTCCTTTATCACAATTAGTCACTTTAAAAGGTTTATGCATATCATACAGATACATTTGTATTTAAGCAAACATGATTATAGCATAATTATCTGTTATAAATATTGCACTTATACTGCTTTATGCTTGCACTGACTCATTTACATTCTTCATTTATAGAAAGGGTTGAAGTGCAAGGTATCACATTCACTATTCTTCTCGTCTGAGTGATAAACACAGATAGTTTACGTATACCATAATCCAAAAAATCCTGGCATAGCCAGCCCAACCCACAAACTATTTTCTGTAAATTCTCCCGCAGATTGTCAGGAAAGGTATATTGTAATTGGGTTTCTCTACATGAGTAGGTTTAAATTTTACTGCATTTTAAATATTAGTTTTATTAATCTTCAGTAAATAACATGGTAAGAGTTCTGCTTTTGTGCAAGTCTTAATAGCCTCTCTGCTCATTATCAGCAGTTTATTTAGAGGAATTTCAGTGTATGTTCAGGGATTCCCCACCAGGCTCATTTCCTAATTCCCTGAATTCCCCAAACCTGAGAAACTGCCTTGTTAAGGCAAACAAAGAAAAACCCTGGGCCGGATGCTCAGCTAGCACCAGTCAAGACAACAAAGCCACCCTGATTTATAGTAGCTGAGGATCTGTCCCCTTAGAATAGGGTGACCAGACAGCAAATGTGAAAACTCGGGATTGTGTGTGTGTGTGTGTGTGTGTGTGTGTGTGTGTGTGTGAGAGATAGTTAATAGGAGCCTAAGAAAAAGACCCCAAAAATCAGGACTGTCCCTATAAAATCAGGACATCTGGTCACCCTAAATTAGAAACATCAGGAAACAAATCCTTCCAAGATTTCTTGGAGCACAGAGAAAGTACCAGGACATGAATCTATCTTTCCCTTAAATATTTAAAGGCATTAACCCTAGTTTAGTAAATATATGGCTTGTTTTATTGTAATCAGGACTGTTTCACAGGTGAATACCCTGATGCTAAAATCAGTTCTAGAAACACAATATGTGCATTTTTCTATTTGCAATATCTTATGAAAATAGCAGTATTTTATTTATATACAGTGTCCAGTAACCTCTTCAGAGACATCCACTCTGTTCTTTTACTCTTACTTATAATAGAATTCTACTCAACATGTTCAGATAAAGAGATTTTGTTTGAAGGGGAGAGAGTGGGACTGTTAGGAAGTAAGTTTCTAACCTTAATACAGAGATTAAGGCTATGTCCACACAACCTCTTATGTCGGGAAAATTTAGGTCACTCAGGGGTATGAAAAAAAGCCCACGCCCCTGACCAACATAAATTATGCCAGCATAGTGTGCACAGCGCTATGTCAGCGGGAGAGCTTCTCCCACCAGCTTCTCCCATAGCTATTGACGCTCGTTTGGAGTGGTTTAATTATGTTGACAAGACAGCACTCTCCCATTGGCATAGAATGGCTACACAAGAGTGGTGCAGCTACATCCAGCTACCTCGCTGTAAGCTCTCTAGTGTATTAGACATCCCTATACGTTACATACAAAGTATGATTCAGAACTAAGGTTTAGCTTGATGTGCAAATAGCAAAAGAGCTCCTCCGAAATTTAATTCATGATTTGACTGAAACAAGTTTCAGGGCACTGCAGTTCTATTTGTCTAACAGCAAACCAAATCCGAACAGACAGGAAAGAGCATTCAAATACTGCCCCCCCCTTTTTTTTTTTAAATGCTTCCTCTTCTGCTATGTTCATGGGAAGCTAAACGCAGAGTCAACCACCAGACACTTTGCCCTGTTTGTTTTTCTGACAGGGTCAAATTCTATCACATACTGTTTCTGAATGTCTTAAAAAAAAAAACAAAAAAACCAGCTGCTGCACAATGTATTTTACTCTAAGCAATATACAATAAATCATAACATGTATCACAGTTGACCAATATCTGTTTTATTAAGTATGTTCTGATCATTTAAAAAAAAAAAAGAGTAAATGGATGTATTTTAATCCAACACACATTGAAATGAATTTAACTCTGATAGTAAAGCTCTGAAGACACACCTATGTTAACAATTTGCCCATTTACATCTAAATGTATGTAATCACCACCAGCAGTTCATTAACATATACTGCCTCCCTCTTCCCCCCCCCTAGGTACAACAAGCCAAGTCATGGTTGTATCTTAAAACCTGGCAATATTTATAACGCTGTCCAACTATGGTACTTAGTATTGCCATGACCATGCATTGAAAGAAAATCACAAGATAGCCTCAAGAGTAATGAGATTTTTTTTAAATCTCACGATTTTACAGCCAAATATATTTTGACTTTTCACTTGCTTTCTGGTTTTTGAGCTGTTGGGGCTCATGTTTTCAAGCTTTTCTCCCCAATTATGACAGCTTATTTATTTTAAATTGAGAAACTGTTTTCATGTGAACTGCACAAGTCCCAGGAGTTGGGACTTTTAAAACACACCAAAAAAAGCCCCATCAAATGCTGTGAAACGGGTAATAAAGTCACAAGAGTTAACATTGATTTCTTTTGTATTCATGAACTGAGTATGTCACTGCATTGACTTTCCTTTCCAGGACCCATACTTTAAGCACTTCCCACCTATTCAAGGAGGCTGGGAAAGGATTTTGTCTCCCCTCTGACCTCCCCCGCCCCTCCAAAGCCAGTCGAAGGAGATTTTTAAACCCAGAAAGTTGAGTAACTTGAACTACGCCCTTTTTAGGGGCTGTTTTGCTTCCATCACATTCCAAGAATCAGCTAGCCTGTAAAATGAACCCAGTCCTGCTACACTGCAATGCAGCCTCTTGACTGGCCCCAGCATATCTATATTTTAATCTTGCTTAGATCAAACCTATTAAACAAAGTTCAGATCTCCCTTCCAAAACTGACAAACTGAGTGGACTGGGAATCGACATGCTCAACTGGTAACTTTGAGACTATTACTTCCAACTCAGTTAATACCATCTAAGAGTTATTTTTAAAAGCACAGATTGCCACAGAAGACCTTACCTTCTGGAAAAGGCAACATATCCATACTTTGGCAGAATAGTATCTTTTCATAAAGGGTGAATGAAATTTAAAAAAAAAAAAAAAAAAAGTTAAATTTTCTATTGAGCCAAGAATGAAGTAAATCTATGCCCAAGCAAAAAACTGGTATGGTTTTACAAAGTGAGCTTTCAAGTGTTGCTGCGATCTTGCCACAGTCTACAAGTTACCTCTGTTTGCAAACTGTTAGAGAACAAACGCAACACAACACCATCAAAAGAATGTCTGTCAAATTGTCTTAACAGATTTTAAAGCCAGAAGGGATTATTAGGCTCATCTAAACTGACCTCCTGCATAACTCAGGCCATAAAATTTCACTCAAAACAGAAGTATACATATGAGAAAACCTGAAATCCTAGTTTTGTTAACTGATGTTTTGAATTAGCATAAAAATCAAGGCAACAATGTTAAGTTCCCATTTGTAGACCAACAATTAGTTTCCCAATGAAGGATTTTTGGTCTGTTTGCAAGAAATGCAACACTCGGGTTATGGCTATACTGCAATCACAGGATGTCACTGCAGGTCAAGTAGACATACCTGAGCTAGCTTTTCTCAAGATACGCAGGTTCCAGAACTATGAAACCACTGCAATGCCTGATTCTGCACAGGATGTATGAGTCCACCCATAACCTGGAGTAATCACTTGCAGGCTAATCCACACCGAAAACACACGCTGCCGTGGCTTCCCTATCCGAGCAGGCTAGATTAAAGCTCGCTCAGGTGCATCTACTTGAGCTTTAATAACATCCCATGATTACAGTGTAAACATATCCTCAGTACTATAGCCTACCTCTCCTGACCAAACAAAAAACCCAACAGGCTTCATCTGGTAGATAGTTGGGATAGAAGGATTAAAAAAGGAAAGAGGACACAAAATACTAAGAGCTGAAGTTTCTTCAGGATGACAGTTACCTAATGATGAAAACATAGGCCAGATCCTCAGATGATCTAAATCAGTGGTCCTCAACCTGCGGCCCAATCAGCACATAGCTGCAGCCCATGTGATATCCTCAGGGCCACACAGGTAGTACTGCTTGCGACCCACAATGGTAAATTGGTTGCTAACCACTGGTCTAAGTCAATGGAGCTATGTTGATTTTATTCCAGTTGAGGATCTGGTCCTATATGTGCAATGCTTTTGCAAAGACTAGAAGAGAAAAGGGAGCGACTTAGGAAGTGAAAAAGGATGTCTAAAGGAGAATGGAATACTTCGATTCCTACTTGGAGACAAGAGTTTATTAAGCTAGAGTGGCAAGTGCTTTTAACAGATCAGCCTTATAAAGATAGTTATCTGCATAGCCAGTGCGATGAGAGTGTAAGTTTTCATTAGTTGCCATCTGAAGCTTTTTGCCAATTATCTTTGATGTTAATAAAAACGTGATTTGATAGTGGGCTGTCACGATCTCCCTTATGCCTGTCCTGTCATATACTCTCGCTGTCCCTCCACTCGGCTAAGGGAGAGAGTAATCATAACCAACCAACCACCTGGTGGATTTCATTTTGACAGCAAGACATTTTCAGCCAGAGGGCTAACTAAATTAAGGCAATACAAATTGTGTCCCTCTCAGACTAGCCTCTTCTCCCTGCCAAACCAGAAGCAAGTCCCCAAGTTGAAAGCAATGGACTGTACTTGTCACACACACACACACACACACACACACACAAAAGGCGATTAGAAATTTTACATAGAGTAGTTAAAACCAAACCAGATTTCACTTGACTGGATTACATGGACCATTTTAAATGCAAAATTAAGCATTTGCCTGTTAAAGATTTTTTTTCCATTTTAAGATTTCCCTTGTTCTGCATTCTCGCCCAGATAGGCTGCTCATATTATATAAAGTTGATCATAAGATCATTTCATTTGCCAATGGGAATATTTCCTGCAACTCTACCTCAATCATTATTGTAAATGTAATATACTCAACAGTTCAATTCGATAAGGAATTAAAAAGAAACCATTTTAGAAAATATTTTTGCTTTTGAAAGTTAAAAACCACTAACTTTTTTTCATCTCCCCTCTCTTCCCCAATTTGAGCCTTTAGTAGAATGGAAATGTATTCTAAGGGCTTGAATCAGCTGTGCAGTAAATAGACACTTGCTAAAAGTGGACTTGTAATTTAGTTATTTATTATTTTGGGTTAATTGTGTTTCTACATGTACTTGGCTTAGTGCATTGGGAGTAACAATAACCATTTAACAAGACTTAAGTAGTTCCTTTTAAGTATAAAGGAATGTAAAATATTTTAAAACGTTAAGCAGCCATTATTTACCAAAATATCATTATACTTATTACTGCAGCACCTAGAGACTCAAGTCAGGAAGGGCCCCATTGTTTTAGGCACTGTGAAAACATATAGTAAGAGCTTGGTTCTGTCCCCAAAGTTAAAAATATATTCAGTGAAAGTAGGAGGGTATATCTACACAGCATTGTGGAGTGAGCCTCCCAGCCCAGGCCAACAGACGTGAATTAGGGGGCTCACGCTAGCTACTCTAAAAATAACTGGACAAACAGTGCTTTGAAGTGGCAGCTCAGGCTGGGGCTTGGGCTCTGAAGCCAACCCCCACCCTAGGCTTCAGAGCCCAGGCTCCAACCCAAACTGCAACTTCAAAGCACCATCTATACAGCTATTTTTAGAGTGCTAGTTGAGCCAAGCTAGCCCAAGCTGGGAAGCTCACTCCAAAAAGCGGTGTAGACACACACACAAACAAAAGTAGGAGGGTAATGTTGTGTTTACTTGGCTGTTAAAACTAGCTGTATACAGTTTGCAAGGTTGTTTCTTTACTTATAATAAAATATGTATAACAGATTAATAATGTCAGGAAACCTAAGAGGAGGGTAATGCAGGAGTCAAGATAGGAAATAAGGGCCTGCAGTCAAGTTTCAGATGTGGACTAAGCAGAGGTGAAAGTAAGCCAGTACAGTCCGGTACAGCGTACCGGCAAGAGCCAGTATGCCATGCTGGACTGGACCGGCTTCCGTGGCGGAGATTTAAAGGGCCCAGGGCTCCAGCCGCTGTGGGGAGCCCCGGGCCCTTTAAATCCCCGCCGGAGCTCCAGCAGCCGGGCTCGGGCGGGGATTTAAAGGGCCCGGATCTCCGCGGCAGCCGGAGCCCTGGGCCCTTTAATTTGCCCCTGAGCCCCGGAGCTCCCAGCCACCTCTGCAGCTGGTAGCTCCGGGGTGATTTAAAGGCCCTGGGACTCCCAGCCACAGGGCCTTTAAATCTTGAAAGGCCACGCCCCTTCCGGTTGAGGCCACGCCCCTTCCAGTTGAGGCCACGCCCCCGCTCAGGACTCCAGCGTACTGGTAAGTCCTTTAAGTTACTTTCACCCCTGGGACTAAGAGTAAAGGTTGGCTCTTGGAAACAGAGAGGAAGCAGCAGCAGATTTTAGATACGCCTGGGACATGTGTGGCAGAAAACACTGGTTATGGCCCTGAATGACTGAGAGGGTGGGGTCTTGTGAACAGCAACAGAAAAAGGTGAGGAGGGATAGTGGAGGGTAAGATCAAGAGCTCAGTTATGACGACGTCAAGTTTGAGTTGCTGGCAAGGCATTCCGAGATGATGTCAGAGAGACAAGCAAGGTTGTGGGATTAAACTGAGGAAGTTATGTTGGGAGTAGAGATAAATATACAAGTTATCAGTATAATACGGTAGCTGAAGGCATGCAACTGAGACGCAAACTGACTAGGCTGAGAACAAGTTACAGAACACATTTTTTAAAAGTGCAGAGAGAGTTAATTACTGCACAAGAGAGTTACATAGTGTGGAGCCAATAAGAACGCTGAATGCACGGACGATGTGGAGGGTTGGGACTTGGCAACATCAGCAGCCAAGTAATCTAAAATTGTACACTTATGCCCTGTTGCGTCTACCGCTGTAGTGAGAGAGTGGCACTCTCTCACTGCAAAGAGGAGCAGGGAGAAGACGGCAGCTGTTCCCAACCAACAGATGAATCTGTCAAAGCAACAAATCAATACACTCCATGCTTCCTTAATCTTTTATTTTAGCAGACTATTGTAGTCATTACAGTGATGTCAATGAGCCCTTATTTAATCCCAAACCATACAGCACAGAGTTATGGAGCTGACCAAGGCTGTTCTCTTAATACTGTGACAGCAGCACTTTTCATCGGGTCACGTATCAAAACAAACTCATGACACTCACATTTGTAATAATCAGCAGTTTCTAAGTTTTAAAGTTCAAATGTACATGAACTGACAAAGGGAACACTCCCAGAGAAGGTGAACAGTTCAACAGGCCAGAGACAGAATAAAGTCTCTTCTGATTATCTAGTGAAAAGAGGTTTAAGGTTTTTGAAAGCTCAGATCTATAACAAATTTTAAAAGCACTTAAGATCCTCAGCAACAAGTCAAAGAAACTGTTAACTCTAGAGATTGAATGTGATTTCTGTTTCCAGACATCAGATTTCTCTTCCAAACAGCAAATTCCACAACTCTTCAAAAATATGCCAGCTTTAGCCAAAAATGTCAGCTATCACTGTTTGGTTCTGAAGTTCAACTATTTGGTCTGTAGCCCCAGATAGGAGAGACTTTCACACAATACCAAAAAAGGAAATGTCTTCTTGATAGATACCAGGCTGCCACTTGAGAGCACATACTACAAAAAATAGTTAACAAGGTAAATGAGAGCATTTCAACTGCATTTACAGGACTGTAGCTGGGTAAAACAAACAAGTCAATAACTGTTTACTACATTCCTTTAAACAATACTACTTTTCTCACCCAGAAGGCTCCCCAAACCATTTCATGTACTGCATTCTCCCCTACTGCATTTTCAGTGATGCAGAAGAATTAGCTGGTCATGCAGTACATAGTCAAAAGGCCATCCAAGTTGAGTTGAAGACAACATAGCTAGGAACATGGGTCATGTCCCCCTGCAAAAATCCCACTCTCTTCTTGCAACCTTGAGTAACCAAATGAGTAAGAATATAGACTTGATCCTGCAAGGGGCTGAGCAGTGAAGCACTTAAGGAGATGCTTAATATTAAGCATCCTAAGTAGTCTCAGGGGGGTGGCTCTTATGCTTAAAATTGAAGAGACAAGGTGGGTGAGGTAATACTTTTTTTATTGGACCAACTTCTTTTGCTGAAAGAGGCAAGCTTTTGAGCAACACAGAAGCTTTTCAGTTCTCAAAATTAACCACATGCTTAAGTGCTTTGCAGGATGATGGTCAGAGTGTTCAGCAACTTGCAGAATCACACTTTGTACACACACACACACAATATTTTAACTTACAGGCTGAACGTGTTCTTGAGTCTGCCTAAAACAAACTGCTACTACTGCTTATGACTTTTTCCTCACATTTGAAAATAGCTGCCAAGAAGTCTGATAGCTAGAAAGGGAAATAGAGAATCCCCTTATCTATAGCTGACAGAGAACAGAGAGTTTGTATAAACTGACTAGTGGTATGTTCAAAAGATTTAGTTTGTTTGTAATATTAACATATTTGGCTAGTGCCTTCAAAAAGCATCCTATTGAAGAAAATTAGCTCATGATAAAAGCTTGCACTCACATGTGCAGATATTATGCAACAGAACCGAGCTGTATTAGAACCAAAATTCAGTCAGGTTGCCACTTGTGATAAGTGTTAAGTACTCAGTGTAATGCTTACTGTTTTCTTTGCTAAGTGTCTGAGAGCAAATAAATATTACTGTATCCCAATCAGTATCACTCTTTTCCAATAAAATTTAGGACCCCAAAAAAAATCAAAAACCCACCCCAAAGTGCTATTACACTATCATCTGACAGACACACTACTTGCAGTTTAAATTTGGACTGAGATGCCAGTAGATGTCTGTTCATTCCTGAAGAATTGCTAGTAAAAATACCTTCGGGCACTGTTAGAAAACAAAATCCTTATTTGGTATGAATACACAACATTGAGATATGCTAAGTAGTTGAGAAAACCAGAAGGAAACCATATGATGTACCACACACAACATTGATGGTGAAATGTTTACAAGCCTAGAACTTCCCAATTAGTCTAATAAAAGTCAGCCAATTCTTCCACAAGGCCTCTTTTCCTTCAGTGAAGGGGGTGGAGAATCCTCTTACAGATGATAGAGGCCTGAAGTAAAAAAAATTTAGATATAGTTTTAATACAATAAGAAAAGTCTGGTCAAGTAATTGTCATAATTACACTGCCACTTTCAAGAAGAAACGGACCCAGAAATACATTACACATTGCTACTCATTTTTAAAAGTTCATTTTCTAAAAGAAATTACTACAATTCAGCCATTGCATATGAAAGTTTTTAAACATGTCACATTTTATAATTATAGACTCATTGTGATTGAATACTTTAAACGGATCACTAGCCTTTCAAAGCTTGCTTTTTAGGCTACTCCCAAATGACAGAAATCCTGAGAGAGAAAAATAAATTTCAGGTTGAAAGTTATAACTTTACCAGCTCTTCTGAACCCCATCTATGCTTCCATTAGATTAAAAAAAATTAAATATCGAGGCCTTTTGGTCAGAAAGAGCCTCCTCCCTGCCCCCTCAGCTCTTGGCAAACAGCATTTTCACCATTCCCCAACTACAGACATTGACAGAATCTTCACGTACACCATGTGTTCCCCTTGGAATTCTGCTCTCAATGTCAACTATGTCCCAACACAGAGAAAAACAGCATTACCTCAACCACCACATATAGGCAGGAGTCCCTATGGCCAGGATAGAGAGGAGGGGAGAGAATCTCCTACAAGCATCCTGGACAAAGGTCTTAAAGAGGCAGCTCTTCCCCACATTCATGTCCTTGACCTCAGAACCACCCTCCGGTAGATTCCTCATTTTGACAGGATCCTCTCAGTGCCAGTAGAGTACAGATGCTCTCCTGCAGTGATGGAAGCTGTACCACAATATAGGTGACGATAGGAAGCAGCCTCCGCAGTCAGCATAGTGACACCGCAGCCCCAGTGAAGCGTAAATAAGAAGGGGAGCTTAAGGGGGGGGAAGGAATATCATGGAATTCTTTAGATATACCAGCACTGTGACTTCCCCAGCAACCACACAAGACCATCTCTCTACATCTTTATTTTTTAAATGAGTGATGAAGCCCACACCTCAAAAGTGAAGATGGGGCACCCGCTGAGAGCAGAGCATAGGCTGCTAGGCTCCAACTTGCTTCAAGAGAGAGGAAGGGTCTCGTCAGATATATTGGCCAGGTTATTAGCCCCACTTTTAACATGTAGACATGCACAAAATGATCTAAATATAAACATGATTAAGAAAGAACCTCACAGTTTTTTGAAAGCATCACCTGTGCTAACTACCCTTTCAGACGAGCTACCCTACCTCACCATGGGTATGTCAAAAGAGCTCCACTCTCCTGCTAGAGCCTCCAAACAAGAACACTATGCAACTCAAGTGTCCACTAAACCAAAGGATAATGAACGAGTGCTTAAGTCAAAATAAATAAGTAAGGTACATGACTGGAAGATTCTGCCTTTGCTCTGAAAAATGTTATTGAAGAAGCCCAAATGAATCATACCACATTCAGCAATTGGAGCTTCTGCTGAGCATAGACATTTCAATTTTTTCCAGCCTCACTGCATTTCTTTGGGGTTATGGTATCTCTTTACCCAACCCAGGCATCAGCTTGCCATGAAATGCAGTGTGTGTGTGTGTGTGTATGTATTTTAGCCCAGCTGGCAATCTTGCTCTCAAAAAACAGTTACTACACATCTCATTTTAGCTTTTTTTCAAAAACTGTCAAAACAACATGAAATAGCTAATGAAAAATAAACTACACTCTCTCTCCGGGGTAAATGCATCAAAATGTGATGGTCAGCTATGGAAGTTAGAGACAGGACTGGATACCACATTAGGATATCCCTTAATATAAAACAGGTTAAGCCAGACTCCCTCCATAGTGAGTTGAGTCATTTGACCTTTCCAGCAGGGCAATGAGAGAGATCTGGAAGCAAGATCCATATTTTAGCTTATTGGGATTTCAAATAATGCATTATATTCATCTCAGTGTTTCAATATAGGCAAAGCAGATAGCTATAGCTAGGGTTGCCTAACACTTTCCATTCTAAGACGCTGTTTTCTATTGCTTATAACTTCGCTAAAAACGTTTAACTGTTTAGGTCAAAATTTTCCATGATGGGTGTCTGCCTCAAGTTAACATTTTAGGAATGTTTTAACAAAAAGAAGTTCAGCTGTTTTAGAGACCACAATGGGGGGGGGGGGGGTACTTCAATGTTAAAGGAAAATGTTGACAATTGTTTTGCTGAGCAGCTCTAGCACCTTCATATGCTGGAGCAGAGTTTTTCTGTAACTTTTGGGGATAGCGTTTGCTGTCATTGGGGGGGGGGGGGGGGGGGGGGGGGAGGGAAGCCACCCAGATTTGTCTGAGTTATAAGCCTCTGAAAACTGCTGTTTCCACATGCTCAGTAGAGGTCTGTTAGAGTTGGCAATAAAATTCTCTCAACATTCCATTTCTTGATTACGCTGTCTACACCAAATACAGTATGCTCCATCCATGCAATCTTAATTCAGCCCTCTAGTTAGTACACAGTACGATACAGTCTTTAATTAGATGATCGCATACTATTTTTGCCACAAGTCCACTCCCTCATTCAGTGCATAGGACAGACTGTATTCTGGGAATCAATCATAACTGTGTAGTCAATGAGGCTGTTTGTAGGACCCATGGTTCATTCACTACACACCTTCCAAATTCTGTAGTTAATGATGCAGGAGACTACAGGAAAAGAATGAAGAGTCTCATGGAGAATACTGTTTTGGAGAATTGGATTCTATCCTTGCTTAGGATCACACAGGAAGTCTGTGGCAGATACAAGTCACTTAAACCAAATTTTTCACCGGTGGCTACTAGTACCATTTTCTTCGTTTACCTAATCTAACAGCAGCTAAACAGGATCATCCAAACAAGTGCAGATAAACCCCAAATCTATTCAGAGGTGCAATGAACGCACCTCGCCTACCAATTATTTTTGCTACACTCATATGTAGAGCTGAACGCTCACTGAAAACCTGATGATGCATTTGAGCTCACCTAAATTAATCCAAGGTATGTTTAAAAAAAAAATCACTATTTTAGCTCTCAGTATTAGCTAAAGTAACAGATCTATGTGTCTACTGAAACTTTCCTGTACTGCTCCAGTTTGTGGGAAAACATCAGGGGTGGGAAACAAGAAATTTCCATCTTGGATTAAGCAGCTACAGACAGACTGACACATCTGCAGTAGTGCAAGTAGAAATCATTCCTTGTGTCCCTCCCATGAGTGCAGCGTACTGCTGTCATTGGGAGCGCATGTGACCTCCCCACGTGACCCCCCACATGACTCCTCCCAGCCCTGCCCCCAGCCCAGGGTCCCCTGCGCTCTCCCCATCCCCTCCCCATGATCCACGTCCATCCAACGTTACCGGGGGGCGGGGGACGACTCTGTCCTCCTCCTGCTGCGCTAGAGACTTCTGCTGTACAGACCCCAGGCAAGAGGACGACTCAGGAGACGCAGCTGTGTGGAAGGGCTAGGGGGCGATACAGTCGTGCCAGAGAAGCTGCTGGCGTTGGGCTGCCTGGTGGCCCCACATTCTGCTCCTTTTGCCGCTGCGGTTCCCAGGAGATCCTCTGTCGCGCCTGCTGTACCGCCTCCAGCCCCGCCACACAGCTGAGCCCTCCTGCCTGGCGTCTGTAGAGTAGCCCCGCCGGAAGACAGAGCTGGGGGCGGCCGCACTGGAGGAGCTGCCAGCGTTGGGCTGCCCAGCGGTAGGGATGTAAATACTGTTTAAAAAGTTAACTGTTTAAACGATTTAAAAATGTGTCGTTTAACCGTTTAACCATTTAAGCAGCTGGGGCCCGCTCCAGCCGGGCGTGGGGGTTAATGGTTAACCACCTACATCCCTACCCGGCAGCTCCATGTTCTTCTCCTTTCCCCGCTGCGGTGAAACTGCAAGCGGGCAAAGGAGCAGAACATGCAGCTCCTCCGGCACGGCTGCTGTACTGCCCCCAGCCCTTCCATGCAGCTGCATCTCCTGAGTCCTCCTGCCTGGGGTCTGTACAGCAGCCCCGCCGGAGGAGCTGCACGTTCTGCTCCTTTCCCCTCTGCGGTTCCTGGGAACCGCAACAAGGAAAGGAGTGAAATGTGGGGCCGCCGGGCAGACCAATGCCAGCAGCTCCTCCAACAAGGATGCTGTACCACGGCCAGTCCCCGCCCTCCTCCAGCCCTGTCCTCCGGTGGAGCTGCTGTACAGACCCCCGTCAGGAGACGCAGCTGCATAGAAGGGCTGGGGGCGGGCGCCTCCTGTGTCTTTCCGGTACACTGTACCAGCTACAAATATCTGTGCCACCGTACTTGCACCACTGCACAGCCGATACTTTCTGCTTAACTTTCCCCTCTGCCATTTAATGGTAGTCCAAAGTTTTCTTGCTAGTGGTTCAGTCTCAGTCCTTTCTTTGCCCTCAAAACTGACTGGTACAGCTTCTTACAGCCCAGAGAATGCAATATTGCCCTGTCTTTTCTAATCATAGCTGAAACTCGATCACATAAGATAAAGGACCGTGATGAGCGAGACTTCCATTCTACCTCCAGTTTAGGAGACTGTGGAGCAGGATGTGTTCGAGAGTGAGAACACGTTTCATCCACCTTTATTTCTCATTAAAATGGTACTGGTTTGACGGCCCTGCAGACTTAAGTCCATTTCACATAAGCAACATCAGCACAATCCTCTCTCAGTATCGAGACATGGTTGAATGGCCATGAAAACTAAAACATTCGCCTCTCTTCAGAGACTGCCAATCAGAGAGCCAATTTGTACAATCTGTGATGATTTGTGGCATGTGTATCTTCTTACAGAGGTGGAGATTGAGAGCATGTTTCCTTGCCTACAAAATTAGCTTACTTTGACGTAAAATATAAGCTATAATATTAAGCAGTTTTTGTCTAATGACTGTGGTAATGTCACCTTTTCAATACTCGCATTGCCTGAAACATGAGGGACAGTTTTCTGTCACACTTTCCCTTAAATGGATAGCCTGATAATATGAGATCTGTTCTTAAAATCCCCCAACAAGACCAATGTTATCTCCTGGCTCTGTACCAAAACAAACCAACCTTTGAAGGCTATGTCTCTTCTCACAATGCCCTCAAAGATAACCATCAGTAATGAATAGTGAGAAAAAGCAGTTACACTAAAAATAGCTTCTTGACATGGCAGGAAGTTCACAGAGGTTGTCAGGCCGCCAGGCTCAGATACAGAGAAAGCAAATAAGTCTAATTCTTTCCTATTAATATTCAAAAGAAAACCCCACTTTACGGCCTTTGCAAGGAAATGTCTCATTTTTTTTAATCCCCTATAAAGGTCTACCCCTGTGCTACTTTTTGTGCCCAGTGGCACAAACTGACCATTGAGCCATTGGCCAGAAGAAGCCCAATAGCCTACAACCCCCCCTTCCTTTGCATATTTCCAAGGGAAGTAAACAGCCCTGTCCCCCTGCCTCTAGTGACTTCACAGGACATCTATAAAAGCAAAAGACATTGCTTACAAATATTTTATATACATTGGTTTTTACACAGTGGTATTAGGACACTCAAATGCAAGCTACCATACAATGAAAATGTGTTTCAGAATGGTATCCTCGGGGGAGGAAGGGAAGGTGTCTCCCAACTCACTGGCCAAATCAACCCAGTTCTGCAATGCCAGAAGCTGCCAGTAAGAGCCCTGTCCCAAATTGACAACTCTCAACATCTTGCAGGATAGTGCACATAGTTACCAGCACTACTATTGATATATTTGCCAGGCGAGATCAAAAGTTATTCTCCTGTTTCTCTCAGGGTTTACTTGTACGAGTGAAATTCCACTTTATTTACTTTCATTTCCCCACATCCCAATCATGTCTTTTTTAAACCAGACAGAACACATGTGGCCTAAAATAAATAAGTAAATAAATCAAACAGGTTCAACCCAGTGGAAACTGACAATCCCAAGACCCAAGTGTCAACTCAGTCAACATTTAAAATGTCTTGCTGCTTTATTCCCTTCTTTTACAATTATTTTCACAGATGCTAGCATTATTTTTTTTTAAATAGAGAGTTTCCAAGAAATCCTAATGCCACATCTTGGAATACAAGTGGCACAACCTATGCAGATTTTTAGTCCCTAGTCAAAGTTGCATTAACAATACAAAGGTGGAGAGAGGATTTTGTTTTTAAAAAGCTAAGATGCTGTAGAAACACAAGCTTTGTGCAGAAAAAAAAGTCACATGGATCCAATCATACATACAGCTTACAGAATAAGGGTTATATCTTTATATATTTCAACAGAGGGAAAAAGAGCACGGGATTAAAGGGAGGCATGAATTTCCTAACAATGACCCTCTGACACTGACTCTACAGGCGTGGGGGAATGGGTTCTTTGCTCCATATATAAAACATATAAATTATTATTTATATACACCAGTAGCACTTACAGGCCCCAACAAGGTTGCATAGGGCCAAGCACATTGTAGCCTCAAACACAGAGTCCCTACACTGAAGAGCTTACAATGTAAAACATACACAACAGACAGAGGGAAGTATTACCACCATCATTTTACGGATGGATGACTCAATTATTCTCTGTCTCTCAGTTCTCCCAAACTCACACAGGAAGTTGGAGGCACAGCTGGGAATTGAACCCAAATCTCCCAAGTCTCTCATCATTAACTACACCACCATTGAAAACAAGTCTTCTTGGGTACATCTTTAGAGCCCATGTTAATATCAACATATGCTATCTAGGTATATACTGTGCTGATCATCTCTTTGGTATCTTTATTCTGATTTAGCAACATCATGAACATTTTTCAGAGGGGTAGCTGTGTTAGTCTGTAACAGCAAAAACAACGAGGAGTACTTGTGGCACCTTGGAGACTAACAAATTTAACTGGGCATAAGCTTTCGTGGACTAAAACCCAAGTGGACTAAAACCCAATTTGTTAGTCTCTAAGGTGCCACAAGTACTCCTCGTTGTTTTTATCATGAACATTGTCTCATAAGTAGGGATGGGGTGTTTTTATTTTTNGGGGGGGGGGGGGGGGGGGGGGGGGGGGGGGGGGGGGGGGGGAGAGAGAGAGACAGACAGACAGACTTATTTCATATGCTTTGCCAGAATCAGGCACTTGAGGCACTGCGAGAAGCTGGGAGGCTGCCAGCAGAAAGATGTACACAGAACCTATTAGTGTAAGTAAAATGTATAAAGAACATTGTTCTTCAAAAAATGTTACCTACAGCTGAAGGGAATCAAGCCAGACAGAAAAATTTCTTTTGAAATAACTCCTTTGAACAGTATTTGCTAACAAACAGTGAATTGTATATTTTTCACATAAAGAGGATGCTTTGTCACAAAACTTAAATATTAAAAAGCTATAAAATCCTTTTCTAACTTTTCTTGTTTAGTGTTGCTATAGAACAACATTAAGCAATGCCTGAAAAATTTTCACCTTCAAAAAGCTTACAGTCCCTATTTTGGCACATTACAAACATATCACGCTTACGTTTAGCATGGATGGTTAAAGCTCTCTCAGGTTACCATAACACAACGAATGCAGCCTTGACACCAAACACCACTATTCATTACATCCCGCAGAGGACAGCAATTTTGACAACTCTGATGTTACAGCTGTATTTACTGAGTTTTATCCTGGTTTTGTTAGTCAAGTATAGAGCTCTAACCAACTATCAGAATTTTCATGCAAATAAATTAATGCAACATCTAAAGAAGTCAGAATATAGAAAAGTTGCCATTTCTACAGCAATATTAATTCAACCACATTGCACACATGCAGCATATTCTGTTTTCTTTGTTATAAGTATTGCTTATACATAATGTTTTCCTTGTTAAGCATGTTATGCGTGATGTGGAAGGTGTTTGAGTTAGTGCTACTGTGGAAACCTTACCTAGCCTCTTTAGATTCAACTGTACATCCTTAAAATTGCATCAATTTTTTTACTTTTCTTTTAAATTCTAAATGGGGGAGCTGGTGAGAGAAACCTGCCCTTAAGTCCACAACCAAAAGGAATGATCCAGCTGGCAAAGGCTAAATGGTATCTATCATTGTCATTCCCAAGCTGTCCGCTCAATAGTCATCAGTCAACCAGACTGCCTGAGAGCATGGGCTTAACTAAGCCTCAGTGATGGCTAATTTGTCCTGCAGATACTTTACTAGATTAAAAAGAACCAGCTTGATCATCATAGTCCAAGCTGAATTTGCTGGGCTGGTACTTAAAAATATCTTTTTACTCATAAGTAGAGGAAATTTTATATAAAAATAATTGAGACAATAATTATCAAAAATCCACAATGCTACTTTTACAGTCACGTTATCAAGCATAAACTCATCCAGAGCACTGGGCCATATCCTGAATCTGGCAGCAGCCAGTTCTTTAAGTTTCAGAAAATAGTACACACTAACATGTACACTGCTGTACATTGATTCAGAGGCAAAACAGTTTATAAGCTTGAAGCACATTTCATTATGGCTATAGTCAGTTTGCCTAACTACCAATGTTGTTGATGAACATGAAGTCCGGTAGCCTTTTTTATTTTAAATACAGCAAAAATAGGAGCCTTGGTTTCCAATGGTAGTAGCTTCCAGAAGCAGATACCTTGCATCTAATGTTATTTGCTTTTATTTGCTCTAACTTTACTGCTCTTAAATTATAAGATGTGTCTCGTTTTTGGATTATGCAACAAGGTAAAAGGCAATTTACACCCTCCTCATCTTCTTGGTTTTGTTTATTTTATTTTGCTCTGTTTATTTTGCCATATGGAACTAGGTAGGTTATATGGAGATGTGTCCAATCTTTGAATATCCTTAATCAAGTAATCTCCATTTTCATTTATTTCAGGCCAAACAATTGTTGCATTCTCTCCATATGAAAGTACTGCCATAACATTTGTGTGACTCACTGTTAGACTTTCTTTCTTATCTATCAGCCCAGTCTCCTGCTGCCAATGAGGTCTAAAAGAAGTGGGATCAGGCCCATATATCAGTCTTTATTAGAACAAATCAGAGCACCTGTACCTGTCTTCTTCCACATATCGGGTTTGATCCTTAACTTCAGTATCGGGAACAGTCCCATCAGATTAGTCATATGCTTAAATTTAAACATGTGCTTAAGTGCATTGCTGGATGGGAGCCAGAGTGCTCAACATCTTGAAGCATCAAAGCTGTAGTTCAACCTTCTCAGTTTGAAAGTATCCCAAAACTCACATCCCGCAAACGTCTCTGTATTACTTTAACAATGTCACTCAGTCATGGCAAGCACTACAAATGCTTTATAGGAGTCGAATTTAAATACACAGTGTACAAGTGTATAGTGTCAAATAGGTCACAAACATTTGCACTCATAAATTAAAAACCCTTAATTCACATTTGCCACTGCAAAAATTTCAATGGAAGAACTCAGTCTATTATTTCTCTAGTAATAGCACCACTAATTAATGCCATTAAAATAGCAATAGCAATATGAATGAACTTTCTTGAGACAGTCATGGGAGATGCACATTTCTTAAATTAAAGCCTTTTACTTAAGAACTGTACAGGTTATTTCAATAGGAGAACCAACTTACTATTTGTCAACTACAGAGAATATTGTTGTGTTAAGTATTGTTTAAACTTAATGCAAGGAGTTAAAACAAAGCTACAGCAAGATATTAGTTGTCAACACAATGACCAAGATTCACCATCATAGCCCAGAATGAATTCCAGGCATGACTGCATAAAACCCAAGAAGGTCATGAGAGACAGCAGGACCTTTGTAAGGGAACAGAAATAACTCTGCTGCTTTGTTACCTTTTTTATTAAATCAGTATGTTCAAAACTCTTTAATTAGCAGTCTAACTACACAGGAAAGGCATTTATGCTTCACTGGAAAGAGAAGGATGGCGTGTTGTACATGCTGTGCTAGTGTATAAGGGACACAAGACAGAACTCTTCAAATTATCAGATGGGAGGAGGAGGAGGATTTGCATACCAAAACTAAGTACATTTTAACTCCAGACCAAACACACACACACACAGTGAAAAGAAACAACCCAGAAGGGGTGGAGCTCATGTAGAGGTGCCAGATTTTACTTTTTTTTTTTTTTTTTTTAATTTTGGCTCAGATTATTATGGCCCCAATCCTGCAACATGAGCTACTCAGAGGAGTCTTAGGCCAGTTGGCATGGGATCAGAGGACTGAGGATTACAGATTCAATTGTTTAGACCAATTTGTGTATTTCTTTAGCACATCCCAATACAACAGCACATTTAAGTATGTACCACATGGATTAAGCAATGTTAGTCAAGGATAAGTGTAGTACATAGTCTTAAAATATCGTTCCCTCTCTCTGCAAAGCTTTGGTTTAAATCTACCCACTCTCATAATGTAGCTGCACTCTGGTTCTCAAACACACTAGGAGTAGTAGTAGTATTTTCTATCATTTACCATGGTTTGATAGGTATTGGGATGTGTACCAAATAAGAGTTCCTGACCAAAAAATGTATAGGACCTATGTTTCAACAGCTTTGCAATCATTCCTTGCCATGTGAGCAGTTCATACCTGCAACTCAAACGGTTAAATCTCTAGGTGCAACCAGCTGCACCCATGGTTCATCACAGTCATAGTTCTTGCCCATGTAAACTGACAGCCATCAAATTAGAAGCCCAACTGAGACCTAATTTGAAAAAATCGAAAGCCTCAAGTGACAAGTTTGATAGATTCAAAAGCAAACCAACGATGTTGAAGGATCTAGAGGCACTTGAATATAACCTAGACTTTAAGAAATGTGGTGGTTCTTTGAAAAATGACTGTAAAAACAGCCTGGTTAGATTCCATGTTTTCTCTCTATCAGTAACTCAAAATCATTTGTTGAGATTCTCCTTTCAGTCATGCAAACCTCACCCTAGGTTTAAAAAAGTATGCAGTACACTCTCCGGTTCAGGCATCAACTGTCGTAAGTTTGTATTTATTTGAGGTCATTTANGGAGAGAGTCCAGCGGAGGGCAACAAAAATGATTAGGGGGCTGGAGCACATGACTTACGAGGAGAGGCTGAGGGAACTGGGATTGTTTAGTCTGCAGAAGAGAAGAATGAGGGGCGATTTGATAGCTGCTTTCAACTACCTGAAAGGGGGTTCCAAAGAGGATGGATCTAGACTGTTCTCAGTGATAGAAGATGACAGAACAAGGAGTAATGGTCTCAAGTTGCAGAGGGGGAGGTTTAGGTTGGACATTAGGAAAAACTTTTTCACTAGTAGGGTGGTGAAGAACTGGAATGGGTTACCTAGGGAGGTAGTGGAATCTCCTTCCTTAGAGGTTTTTAAGGTCAGGCTTGACAAAGCCCTGGCTGGGCTGATTTAGTTGGGTTTGGTCCTGCTTTGAGCAGGGGGTTGGACTAGATGACCTCCTGAGGTCCCTTCCAACCCTGAGATTCTATGATTCTATGATTTCTATAGCACTCAATTCGGTATTATTTAGATAAAATTGTCTGTAGGGCCAAAATTTCACCTTGATTGCAACAGCGTAACTCACAGCTGAATAAGGTTACCTAGGTCTAAATGAACCAGCAGTATTTGAATCTGCAATTGAAAAAGCAAAGTTTGATGATGCAAGAGAAACCAAATCCCTCTCCCAGGGCAGTATTGACACTGCCCTCAACAGGTGTAAGAAGTAACTTATCTTTGTCACTGAAGTAAATAGGGTGGTGTAGGGTAAGTGTTGGGGGAGGGGGCGTGAGACAATCTGCTAAATAAGATGCCATTTTTACATAAATACTTTTATAGTAGAATTGCCCTTCAAAAAAATTGGTTTACACAAAGGAAACATGTATTAGAGAAGTAAAATGAACTCTTCTCTAACTAGGATTCCTAATATTCTGAAAGCCTCAATATTGCAAAGTTGCTATAAATAGGTTATACATGCCAAATATAACGGCCTCAGACATCTGAGGAAGGTTTTGAAACTCAGCCTAGATCCAAAGAAAAATATCCATTAAACGCTATTTGAGGGTAGTGAGTTCTAGCTAGACACTGCATTGTTATTTGTACAAAGATTTTACCTGTTTTGACTTAGCTCATCAAACCCTTTGAATAGCAGCAGTTAAGAGCAATACACTGTACAACACCCGTGAGAAACTGGCATATTCATTCAGGCACATTTTAATGAAACACCATTCACAGCTACAGCACGTAAGCTCACTCTAAGCTGCGCGGCCACGCAGCAGGCTATCAAGGTCTGCGCAGGTAGGGAGAGGCGCCTCTCCCACAGCCCCAGTCCCGGAGTTGCCATGGTGAAGCGCCTCTTTCCCAGGCTGCTGCAGCGAGAGAGGGCCGGGGGGAGTCCTCTCTCCCCAGCCCCACCCCCGAGGCAGTCTGCACCCCAAACCCTGGTCCCACACCAAACCCCTCATCCCCTGCCAGAGCCCATCCCTCTGCCCCATCCCAAAACCCCTTCCTGTACCCCAAACCCTCATCCCTGGCCCCACCTGTACCCCCAGCCACAGCTCCGACCACCACCCCTGCACCCTAGCCCTCTGCCCCAGCCCTGAGCCTCCTCCCACACTCCGAACCCTTCGGGCCCACCCTCACCACACATCACCTCCATATTGGTGCACATAAAATTAATTCTGCACATGGATGTAAAAAGTTAGAGGGAACATTGTACTGCACATAGTTTAACTACTTTTTTTTTTTTTAATTGTAAACAGGATGATTTTGCAAGAATAGATACTTAAAGACCATAAACTCAGTTAATATATGCTGGATACACAGAGGCAACATGAGCTATTTTCTCATTAAAGATCCACGCCCCCTCCAGCTTGAGAGATATGCATCCTGTTCTGTCCTCCATTGNGGGGGGGGGGGGGGGGGGGGGGGGGGGGGGGGGGGGGGGGGGGGGGGGGGGGGGAGGGTCAAGCATCCTGCTGCTCAAAAGCTAACTTTAACTTAGGACATGATAGAACTTATGTCAGCAACTTTCCACCTCTGCTTCTTACACACACATCTACGGAAGCAAGGATGAAAGGAAATACTTCTAACCGCTGTACAAGTGATCAGTCCTCACATTCAGCAAGATGATTACAGAAATACTCATCTTTGCAGATTTCAGGTACTACATGATGTACTAGACATTTTTGTAAAGTCTATAAAGGCAAATATGGCTCACCCTAGAGATGGTCAACGGCATGTTGAAGTCTTTTCCACCTTGAAGCCTAAAACCCCAAGGAGCAGGGCCGACCAAAGACACACTGTAGTTGCTCATGGTGTTGGATGCTGAAGGTCTAATTCCAGATAATAAATGTCTGTGGAAAAGGATTAAATTTTTAATGTAAATCTTAACAGGATATGTACACAGTGAAATGGAAATGCACACGTTAACTTAAAAGGGGCCCCTGTCAATTTAAATATATGTTGCAAACAATTTGTTTCTGCCCTGTAACACCTTATATTAGTAAAAGTGAATGGACTTTAAAAAGTCTAGTTTGCCACTATTTGTGCTTTTTGATGACTTTTTGGCTTGTCAGTTTAGAAAAAGAAAAATAATCAATTTAGTTTTACTTTCTGATTCTTAGCACTGCAATATTTGGGTTTCACACACTGCATGCAATGATTTTTTAACAATTGTTTTCTTCAGAAAACAACATGGAAATATTTCCTCTAGGCTTTTGTTTGGAGGTTATTTAAGCTGTTTTTTTGCAAAATGTAAGCATTGGACCAAATTTAAATTGACAGTGGTCTTTAAAAATTACTTAAGTACATAAAAATTGTAATAGTTCACGTAAGAGATATTGGCACGTTAATTTCCCACAAAATGTATTTCCAATGAGTGTGCATGTTTTGGTAACAATTCAAATATCAAAAACTACAAATTTTAAAGTCAAAGTTATTCAGAGGGAAAAATGTTTTTTCTTCTTGGCATTTTTATCTACAGTTTAATGTACATTCAACTTCAATTTCCTATTAGGCACATACAAGGTTTTACAGAAGAAATCAAAAAGAAACGCAAAAATTTATAAACCACAGAAAGTTGTGTATGAAATACCAAGGCAACTTCTTTAAACTAAGAAAAAGTATTTTAAGAGAATCCCAAGGTTATTTCCCCTCCTCCCCAAACAAGGATGAAGGATTACCTTTAAAAGGCACGCTGTGCACTTAATTTTGTTGCTCAGTGTCAAAGATAACAGCTTCAGCTGCACCACATATAGGCAATATTACAATGACGTCTTAGGTAGTAGCTGCCTTCTATTTTTATATATTTGAAGTGGGGAGGGAGAGAGAGTGCACACTCTAAGGGGTGGATTACTGTAAGACTACACCAAATCACTGTAAGATTCCATAGTTACTTAATACAGGAGATTTAAGGTGGAACTTTAGTCAAGTAGAAGAAAGTGTGTTTCAAATATTATCAAGTACAGCAAGAATTATTTTTCACTATACTTATACTACAGGTGACTTCTTTTTGAAGCAATAGATTTATGGACACCGTACTAATAAAACAATTTCATTTCTATGGGAAGACGAATACAAAATCTCTCACCAGAAGTTTAACAATGTCATTTCTTGAGGAAAAATAATGTAATTANTCCTTCCTTCCCTCCTTCCCCCTCACTCACCCACACAAAAGGGAATGTCCACAGAGTTTGAGATATGATCCTCATAGGACCTGCACGCTAGTTCAAGCAAGAATTATTCTATGTACTAAACACTGAATCCCATATAAATATGCACTTTAGTTTACTAATGATTTTACTACCATATGAAAATGTTTTGTTCCCCCTAAAGTAATCACACTAAAATTATAAGCTATCACAAATTAATGATTGTGGAAAAAGGAACCTTATCTAATGGTGATTGACTCTGATCACCAGTAAGAGTTGACAAGATTTTTTTTTCCTAACTCAAAGCAAAAATTAAGCGTGTGAATAATTTTTCCTGCATGCGTTAAAAAAAAGATGGGAAGGGGGAAATTAACAAAAATCCAGGAAGAGATACTGTAATTTTGGGGGTTTTTTGTAACTAACTGCAAAGGAAGGCATTTGGCATGGTAAGGTATAATGTGCTCTCTCCCCTCCCCCCGCACTCCCCAGCTTTGAGCATGCAGTGAAACATCTGCATCTCATAAACTAGAGAACTTATTTGGGATGTGGGGAAAAAAGAACTAAAGAAACACCCTAAGAAAATAGATTTACTGATCTGTTTATGTCACCGTTAAAGATTCTATATCTGGTATGAAGGAGAGGTATCACCACATGAATTGATAGAGCCCTGCAAATCCACGGATGCCCAATTTATATCCGTGGATGCAGGTACCAGCAGATATGTTTGCAGATAAGCAGATGGATGCGGATCCAAATTTTATATTTAGAGCCCAAATCCACGGTCCATGTTTGAATATTGGATGTGGATATAAATTTTGTATCCGCGCAGGGGTCTATGAATTGACTTTGTCTCAGTGAAAACATTGCACAATGAACTAGCTAAGGGCTAAATTGTGAAACTCTCACTCATGTTGATGAGTGTTCAGTGTGCCTGCTTGTGTAAGTGCTCAACAATGGGTTTCACCATCTAATCATAAAGTAGTATGTATACCATCGCCCTCTGTTGGACAGAATCAGAATTGCGCAACCGTAGGTCATACCTCCAATAGTGCTAATAGATAACATTATAGAGATATTTCAGCAGAAGTGGTCAGGGCCTGTGCTTCTGGGAAAATCTGGTGTTCTGCTGCAGTGAAGATCCCAGTATCCCGAAAAGTGACATCTTAGACATATTTGTTATAGTATGAAACCATCAAAAAGGAGGTTTGGTTTTATATGTGCAGTCCCAAGTCATCCACAGAATGCAGAAGACGCAGCATTAAACACCACACTACTTTAACAAATAGTACCGTATGTCTTGGCATACAAGTGAAACTGCTGGCTTTACTGCTCCTGTAGCTATCTAGTTACAAGAGTCCCCATAGGCAGGAGGAAATACATGGCCATGATGATCAAACAATTACACGCCCTAAACCTGCCCAACCCAGCTCAGCTATGAATTTTCCTTTTCAAATCCTTTTTCTCCCTCTTGACCATGTTTGGTGCTACTTTGTGCAACACTCTTGCATTTAAACACCAAAACAGAGAGCCTGGGGCGGGGGCACATGCACACACAGGCTTGCAGCGTTGGCACCTACAAAACAAGATTGACTCTGGTGTCCATTCGGTTTGGTTCTTTGAGTAGAGCTCTCGAAAGGAAAAAACAAATCGGTTACACGGTAATTAATATTAAGAGCTTGGTGTTTGTTGTTGCCCTTAAAAGAAACACCACGGTATAGATGGCAAAGGGGCGGGGGGGGGGGGAACAAATCGAAGTCAGTCGCGAATTCAATAGCAATTCCGATCAACTCAACGGGACCCTCGTTTAGACACCGCTGCGTTTCCCTCCTGCTTCTCTTCGGAGTGACTCTCTGCTCCCCACATCTCCGGGGGGCTGTAGAGGGCAAGACACTGCAGCCCATGCCCCTCCGCGCTGCACCACGCGCCTCCTCCCCTGGGCCGGGCACTGGGGGTGGGTGGGATGGCTCGCTCAGCAATGGATGGTGCTGCCGATGCTGCTCTCCGGCCCCGAGCTCGGGAGCCCGGCGCTGCCCCGAGCCCCGGACCCCATGCACTGAGCCCCGGGAGAAGGGGGGCACGCTCCAGCAAGGAACTGCCCCCGGCTCCTCTGGCAGGTGCCCCTCCCTCCAGCCCGGCTAGTTCTCAGCCCCGGCGCGCCCAGCCCGCCCCGGCGGCCCCTTCCCCGGCCGCGGCGCTCGGCACCTGCTCACCTGGGAGGCTGCAGCCGCCGCGCGGAGACGAGAAGCAGGCAGCTCGCAGCGCGTGAGAGTGGCCGGGGCTGCGTCCCGCGGGGCTTGTTTTCACTTCCGCCTCTCTCTGCTCCTCCCCCGCGGCCCAGGAGGGATGGGGAAGTTCGCCGCGCTGCAGCCGAGAGAGAAGGAAGCCCTGGCAGAGTGCACGGGGGGGCGCACGGGGGGAGGGTTAAAGGCCGGGACAGCTGAGCCAGAAGATTGCACATGCACAAACAAAAGCCCAGGCCTACAAGAAAGGGCAGCCAGAGACTAATTAACGAGGCGCATGGGGTGCAGAGTATTGTTAACAGCCCAGTGCAAGTGCCCCTGCCTGGCACCTCTGCGCCACAGCGAGCCTGGACATGGGCCAGTACCTTGAATGATTAAAAAACAGCGTTCACCCGAGTATAAAATCATGTAAATTATATACAATAGCTACCTTAGAGAAAGATCCAGTGGTAATAAGACCAACCGTCAATATCCACATCTGTACAGCTGAGGTGCCAGGGCTCTGAACTGCCAGGCCCAGAGGTGCCAGGGCTCAGCGCAAATTAAGTGCTGGGCAAAACCACTGGGGGGACGTTTAGGTTGGATATTAGGAAAAACTTTCACTAGGAGGCGGGTGAAGCACTGGAATGGGTTACCTAGGGAGGTGGTGGAATCTCCATCCTTATAAGTTTTTAAGGTCAGGCTTGACAGAGCCCTGGCTGGGATGATTTAGTTGGGATTAGGTCCTGCTTTGAGCAGGGGGTTGGACTAGATGACCTCCTGCAGTCCCTTCCAACCCTGAGATTCTGAGTCTAGTAGCAGCTATAACACTTAGGCTGGAATCCTCAGGTGTGTGACTGAGTTGTGCTAGGCACAGCAGGGTAAAGGTACACAAGTGACTGTGCCAGTTGTGCCCCACCCTCTCCCAATACTGGAACCATTGTGGGGGGAGGGGAGGCAGCAGTTTTGCCAGCAGCCAAAGATCACCAGAAATTGTCCCTGACCTGCTTCCCTTCCCCTGTCATGCCCTCAACTTTGGGACCTTAGCTAGTTCCAGCCACCCACCCTGAAATTCTCCTATGCCCGGCCGAACAAAGGGCTAAGATCTGGTCGAATGAATGTGCATTGAATAGTCAGATAGCTTGATAATACAGCTCTTTTCATCTTCAAAGCACTGTACACACATTAGCTAATTAACAATATTTCTGAGTAAGAATTCTCTCTATTTTATAGCAGGAGAAACTGAGTCAGACAAGTTAAGTAACTAAGTCCTAGGTGCAATAGAAGTTATTAAAAAAGTCAGGGTAAGAACTGGAAAATTTCTGGCTACCAGCCCCATGTTTCAACCACTGGAGGTATGCCTGTTGAGTATGTTTGTGTGTACAGACCGGCAGCTCTTGTATTCACATATGAACAATTCTCCTCTCCCCCCCCCCCCCCCTTTTGAATGTAAACCTTGAACTTTACAGCCTCAGGTGTAGTTAGTGAGAGTGGAGCCAAAGTCCCCTCACTTTAAGAGTATTGAAGCTCCATGGGGGCTATCAGCATTAGAACTCACTGCCTCTCTTGGTCTGAAACAAGACAGAACGGCTTTTTTTCCCCGAACACATTGCATTGCTCAACCATTTACCAAACTTTTAAGGAAGGAAAAGTCCCATAAAGGCTAGGATTTTTAGGGTGGGGCAGACTGAGTTAAGCTCTAGTTAGTTACTTCTTACTGTGGCGGTGAGGAGAAGCTACTGGGAGGGTTTTAATAGTTTCTTTTTGCCACAGATTTTAAAAAAAAATCAGTGGCAAAAGCACCTAGAGACTGGGGTAGGCACTTTTAAAATGTATTTGTTAAAAATTAAGAGAATTATAGTGAAAATGACTTGCAAAAGAAAAGATTTATTCAACTAAACTGTTACGCTAAAGAATATACAATTAGAGTTAACTTGGCCCTGATGCTGCAAGGTGATCCGCATTCAAAGGGAGCCTTAACTTTACTGGGGGTCTGCATGGACAGAGGGGTCACCTGCACAAAGTAGCTTGCAAGATTGCAACCTGGGTCTCCCACTCCCCCCCTTCAGAGCTTTTTACTTTAGGATGCAGGGGGCCCAGCACCTAATTCCATGAGCTCCAGGAAAGCCACTTGTGAGCAAGAGCTGTAGCACAGGTTGAAGGTTGCTGTGTGTCTTGTTTAACTTGACTACTGATAGTTTTGATTTTTTTCCTCCACTGACTTTTTATATAGCTGGAGTGGGCTGCTCTTTTAGTAATGGTTTCCCCCCCCCCCCCCAAATTAAGCATCTCTATTCAACCTAAAAAAAGAAAATCCCTCTTGCATGCAAAGACAAGCTCCATCACATGATTAATAGTTCAGGGAGGTAAAAGTTCCCCATAACAATGATTTTTCATTCTGTCTCAAGGTTTTTAGGTCAATTTCATGCTGTTTTATTTATAAGCTTGAAAAGAGCTTGGCACGATGCCTCCTGCAAATGTCACTCGTTACCATCCCCAGGCACATGAGGTCCTGTCCAGATCTGAAATATATCAAGGTAGTGCAAAGCCTGAGGGTCCTGTTTGACTTTGCACTTAGCCTAGAATATCATATAGCCTCATTAATGAGAAATACCCTTGTCCATTTGCAGTTTACTAGGAAACTTCAGCCTTTCCTCCTAGAGGAGAATATGGCCCCAACGATCCATGCATTCATCACTTCCACCTGAATTACTAGAATAGTGTAGCTGGGGGAAGTTACATGAGGCTGTTGCCGATACACAACAATGAGAGTCGGCCGCCTCAGAGGTGCCGGTATAACCACATGATCCTTGTACAGACAGGTGTTCATCCAACCTGTTCTTAGCCTCCCGTCATAGGGATGGCACAACCTCTCATGGAAACCTAATCTAGAGCTTAACTACCCTCTTGTGATAGATATTAAGAAAAACTAACTGAAATCTTTCTTGCTGCAAATTTCTCTTGCAACTTGGGCCAGCTTGGTGGCATTTGTATACAGGTCTGTCGCATCTTAGGCGCATTTAACATGCGCGATTTCAGCTTTACACGGTCGGCAAACAAACAAAAAAACAAAAAGAAAAATTTAAATACTGTTTCTGTAGTGCGGGCGATTCCGCCCGCCCTTACACTCAATGTAATTTTGAGTATACACGATTTTCGCTTTAGGCGCTGACTGCGGAACATAACCCCAGCGTAAGATGAGAGAGACCTGTATTTTATAAGTATACTCTCCACTCCATTATCCAAGTCATTGATGAAAATAGTTATTAGTATCAGACAGAGGACTGGCACCTGCAGAACCCCACTCCATAAAGTGGGAGGGTGTGACAGCAAACCATTGGCAACTACTCTTGGAGTAGTCTTTCAAACAGTTGTGCCCCTACCTCATAGTAATTTCATTTAGACCACATTTTCCTAGGGTGCTTATGAGAACGTCATGTGAGACTATCAAAAGCCTAAAGTCAAGGTATAGCACATCTGCTTCCCCACATCCACTAGGACAGTAACCCTGTCAATGAAGGAAGTTGACTGGTTCGGTATGAAATGTTCTTGACAAATCCTGGATATTTCTTATAACCCTCTTATTCTCCAGATGCTTACAAACTGATTTAATCATGTGTTACCTTAACATTGATACCTGGAAAGGTACTGCAACGGTTCTATAATTCTCTGTTCCCCTTTTTAAGCGCAAGTACCATTTTTGCCCTTCTCTAGTCTTTTAGGTCCCCACCTGTCCTCAAAGAGTTCTCAAATGTGCTGGGGGCTGGTTTTCCCCCTGCCACCCCACAGACTTTGGGTGCAGCCCCCCCCCCCCAGGCCTGGGAATCCCCCCCTCCCCATGGAGGCCTGGGGCCAGCCCGTCCCCCCACAAAGGGGGGGCTGTGTAGGGCACCACAATGTCTAGGGACAGCCCTGGCTGGTCCTGTTTGACAGCCCCCCAGAGGTTCCCAGACCCCTGGTTGACAACAACTGCAATAGAAAACCATGACAGATTAGCGCTGGTTGTGAAATGATCTAGTAGCATACATACATAAATGATGCACTGCAGAATACGTACTAGCAAATCATTTATTGTTTTAGTCATACAGGCTGTATCAATACTTTGTTTTAGTTTCTATTTCTGAAACAAGGTTTGATGTAATTTAAAATCATAGGCTAGAGTTGACTTTGTCCAGAAAGAACCTCTCTTTAAAGAATCTATGACTTAACAGCACTCTTGCCAATCCCAAGCATTCAAAAAAAAAAAATCATGAGATTGGTTTAAAAATCAGTAGAGCTTTAACATTTTTAATTCTTGTTGCTGAATTTGCCTTCTGGTTTTTGAGACTTTAGGTTTTTTCCAAGCTTTTCTCCACAACCCTGAAGGCTAGAAACTTATTTACTTGGAAAACAAAAGCTGAGGTCCTCATGCAATCACATGACACCAGGAACTGGGTCTTTAAGAGAAAACCTAATATCACAAGACTAGCAATGAAATTGCAAGTGACAACATTGTAAGAGTGAGTTTTGCAGGTCTGTGTTGCTGCAAGTTAAATAGGGAAAATTCAATACAACAAAATACATTTTATTGTGTATAGAGTCATACCAACTATATCCTGGAATACTTCTCTGAATTAAAAAAAAAATATACCACCACAAAATGGCCAATATATGCTTTTATAGACAGGAGAAATCTCTGTACTTAAGGTTGTGAGCATATTTCCCTTATAAGGCTAATTTTGCCCAATCCACCTAAAACCTACCAAACATGTCCTTTCCGCTTCCGATATAGCATGTATGTGGCTGGAGCAAAATTATGTGGCCAGACCTTGAGATCAACTGGACAAATTCAAAGTGTTGGATATATGGACATTAATTTGATGTCAGTTGTGTTTTGGAAATTCTGACACTTGTGCCATGGCAAATTGTAAACTTGTTTGACTTGGAATCACTTGATATTTTCTTTTCATTTTTTAAAGAAATGCAGCTCACTGTTTTTGATGGTATTTACAAATGTTCTTAATTCAGCAGTGCACACCATCAAACTACAATAGTCCTTGGCAAAGCAGGGATTTCCTGATGCCCGAAGAAATTTAGGACAGCTGATTAAGTGGTCTGGTACAAAACAGTAACAGAAAGTGCCAGGATCTGACCCTTTAATTTAGTTTGGCCCACACAATCCACTTATGAAGAGACAGACACCTTATTCCTGTTTCACAGACTCTAGGTCTGTGACAGTCAGGGTCAGAACTGTTCTACTTGTCTTTATGCTCCTGTCTCTCATCTGCCTTTTCAGTGTGCTGTTCTCCCCCCCACCCCCATGGGAACATCCCCCCTTTCTGGCGCTTGCTCATGATGAACCCCCCCAAAAGACAAACGTTAATACCTCTAGAAGAAAAGTTGTCCTTCAGTTGCCAGTGTAGACATAGCCTTAGTGCCTGCACCTTTTTTAAAATAGAGAATTTTGAGGGAAAGTCAAAAATGGGAAAACCTCTGTCTCATCCACTAGTCAGTCACTGGTGTCCAGTAAGCAGCAGTGAAGTCCACAGAGAGGAAAACAGTCACCATAAACAAAATAAATGAATAAGTTTGACCGGTCTCCTCTCTCTGCTTCTAAGCTGTCACTCACCTGTAATCCGTCAGTGGCCATACTCCAAAAGCAATGCTCACCCACAGTGTTATATGCTATTTTGTAGCCTCTTCATTCCCACCTCAGGTAACTATAGGGCACCGACTACTGTAATACTTAAGCAGGATTAGTGAAATCCTGGCCCCATTGAAGTCACTGGGAGTTTTGCCATTAACTTCAATGAGGTCAGGATTTCAACCTATGTTTTTAATTTTTATATGGTACATAAGCTTAGGGCAAAAGGAGCGTTTTCCTCATCCAAATGGAGTAAAATAATTGGAATTTGTAATCTTAGGGAATCCAGCAGGCATGCTGTGAGGAAGTGCTTCAAACTAGGTTTTTGTCTGTCAAGTTATATAACCTGCCGCAAGATTTATGCGGCCCCCCATCACTCAAGTACCTGAACACCTCAACCCCCCTGGAGGTATAATTCCCATTTTACAGGTGGGGAACTGAGTAAGTAACTTTTCCAAGGCCACACAGGGAGTCTGGCAGAAGAGGGAACTGACCCTAGGTCTCCCAAGTCCCAGGCTAGCACCCTAACCACTGAACCATCCAGTCTCACTGAGGCATAGTTCTAGTTTATTTGTTTATGGTATGCTGAGGCAAGGAATAATATTCCAGCATTAATCAGAGCATTGTCAGGGCCCTACATGTAACAAGAGTGAGTACCTCCGTCCTCTCTTCCTAATCATAATGCCAGCTGGTTTGTTTAAACTTCCTTTCCCTTGGCAACAGGGAGTGGTTTATACATATCTGTTTGTGGTGTGTTTTAATTATCCCCACTGAGGATGGGTTTGTTACAACTTGTTCTTGGATGTTAAACCTGCCATATGCTAAGAACACTGATCATGAAGGGTCTTGTAGATCAACATCAGAATTTTCCTATTGACTTTTTTAAAAAAAGCTAGTGCTATGACATGAGAGGTGAAGCTTTGTCTATAGTCCTTTACATAATATACTGCCCTGGCAAGAGAGAAAATGTACAAGCTGTAGCATGAAAACCACTCTGCTTGCAAATAGACAACACTAACTTAATGTGGTTTAGACTAGAGTGGACACAAGCGGAGATGAATTTCTCAGTCAGAGAATGAATGAGCATGGATGAAGAATGACAATCATTTGAAAAGTTATTTATAATTTATTAAGCACCAGCAGCATGCACAGCTCTGCACAAGTATGATGAAAGCACAGGGACAGAAAAGCAAATAAAGAACTAACGGAAGTAACAATGAAGGAACAGAAGCCAAAATAGGGAAAGAACATGCTAAAAATATTTAGATAAGGTAGATGTATTAGAGGCAGTAGGGCCTGATAGTAGGGTAGTTAAGGAACTACCTGAAGCAATCTCAAAACCATTATCTGTGAGAAGTCCTGGAGGATGGGTGAGGTCCCAGCTGACTGGTGGCATTTTTGCCATTCACCAATCTTTAAAAAATGGGAAATAAGATGACTTGGGGAATTAGAGACCAGTCAGCCTAACTTTAGTACCTGGAAAAATACTAGAACAAATTAAACAATCCGTTTTTAAATACTTCGAGGATAAGAAGATAAGGAGTAGCCAAGAACGAATCATGCCAAACCAACCTAATTTCCTTCTTTGGCAGGGTTACTGGCCTAGTGGATTGGGGAAGCAGTAAATCTGATATGCCTTGATTTTATTAAGATTTCTGACAGTCTCAGATGCTCTCATAAGCAAGCTAGGGAAATGTGGTCTAGACTAAATTGCTATAAAGGTAGGTGCATAAGTGGTTGAAAGACAATACTCGAGAGTAGTTATGATTCACTCTCAAATAGGGAGGATGTATCTAGTGGGATCCTGAGGGGTCAGTCCTGGGTCTGGTACCCTTCAATATTTTCCTTAATGACTTGAATAATGGAGTAGAGAGTATACTTATAAAATTTGCCAATGACACCAAGCTGGGAGGGGTTGTAAGCACTTGGAGGACAGGATTAGAATTCAAGTGACCTTGATGAACTAGAGAAATTTGTCTGAAATCCAAGTGCAAAGTACTTCACTTTGGAAGGAAAAACATCTAATGCACAGCTAAAATAGAGAATAAATGGTTAGGTGGTAGTACTACAGAAAGGGAATGGGGGTTATAGTGGATCACAAAATGAATACGAGTCAAGGTGATGCAGTTGCAAAAAAAGGGCTAATATCGTGGGGGTGTATTAACAGAAGTGTCATAAAAATACATGAAAGGTAGTTGTCCTGCTCTACTTGGCCCTGGTGAGGCCTCACCTGGAGCACTGTGTCCAATGCTGGATGCCACACTTTAGGAAAGATGGACAAATTGGAAAGTGTCCAGAGGAGAGCAACAAAATGATAAAAGGTTTAAAAAACCTGACCTAGGAAGAAAGGTTTTAAAAAAAACTGGGCATATTTAATATTGAGAAAAAGACAACTGAGTGGGAACCCGAGTCTTCAAATATGTTAAGGGCTGTTGGAAATTTCCAATATCTAACCTAAATGTCCCTTTCTGCAATCTAAGCCCATTACTACTTGTGCCATCTCCAATGAGCATGGAGAATAATTGATCATAATTCTCTAACTATAAAGGCAGGCTTCCAAGAGGCTGTAGAGTCCCCATCACTGTAAGTTGAAGAACAGGTTGGACAAACACTTGTCAGACTGTCTAGGTTAACTGGTACTTCCTCAGCGGAGGGGGCTGGATTCAGGACTTCAAGGTCCCTTGCAGCCCTACATTTCTAGGACTCTGTCCTAGCCTTGTAGAGCTTACCATCTTAGACACAGAAAGACAAGGATGTACTTGTTTATTCCAAGGAAGAAATTACTTTGGATAATTAAAAAAAAAAATCCTTAATCTGTTGTTTTTGGGTTATGTGCAAAGGTCTTGTGGAAGAAATGTCCTTCAGAAGGGGTTTGAATTAGTCTATCAGATCCTAACCCTCTTCTGTGACCTGAAAGTTCTTCCATACCTTAGGGCCACCTTAGAAAAAGACACAAAGATGAAAGTGATAGGAGACAAAGGGGAGGTGTAAATTGGCATTCCTGGCTGAGATACTGGTAGTGCTGATAAGTCAAACATGCACTGAAGAGGCAAACTTTTTAGGCTGAACTCAGATTTGAATTTACTCATGTACACCTTCATTTGATTGGACTGGAGCTGTAAAAATGACTAGGATACCAGACCTATTTCTGAGCAAGCTAACTAAGAAGCTGGCAAAGAGTTACATTGAAAGCCATGTGGCTTTACTCTCAATATCCTAGATACCTCTAAAAAGCACTTCTAGCACTTCTGTTCTGACACAGAACAGAGTTGTCACTTGTTGCATTGATAGATATTCCTGTTATGTGAGAAGGTGCATACTTCACACTCCTCTTGGTGAATCTCTTGCTGTACTGGATACTGTTCAACCTTGATACATGGAATGCTGCTCTCCCACCTTCGAGACATAGCAGAAGTCAGTAAGAATTGGGTTGTCCACTGACAAGAAGATTCAGAGATCGTGCTGATGTTTCTTCTCATAGGTAATGCAGAGGATCACAGTGCACAACCCCTTTTCCACCTCAAGACACAGATTTCCCATCCTGTTTAGCAATTATGTGATGCTACTAATTGAGATTATTCGACTCAAATGTCAAGACTACACAGACACTGCCCAGCTCTGTACCTACTTCACAAATACACAAGACACCATCTCCCAGTTCTGCCAATGCCACGGAGGCATTTGCACCTGGAGAAAGCCACGATCTTAAGCTCTCCCAGCATATGGCAGAGGTAATGCTCTGGGGAAAGGGAAGCACTTCAATGAACTTGCCAGCACCACATGATCATCTTCACTGTCTTAAGGATTCTTCACTGTTCTGATACCCCTAACTAGCTATGACTGAAAAATAGCCTATTCCAACTATAGCTGGCCAGAAGACTGCACTGCATCCTGGTAGACTCAAACTTGGCCATGGTGTTCCTCTCATTTGACATGCAGAGATCACTGAAGTGCACTCTGATGGTGTTTCCATTCCTAGTTAAAGCTTCTTTAGGTTTGGAGAGCAGTCACTGACCTTACCAACACCAGCTTTGTGTTTTAACTTCTGTTTTGTCTGAAGTTAAAACTGCACATCCACACTATGTTGCTGAAACACTACATATGGTCAATCCTCCAGTATGGATGTGAGAGTGGGACACTTAGATGACTCAGGGCATTTAAGTTTTGATGTTGCGGAAGAAGGTTAAAAAGTTAGACAGATATCACCTCATTGTTAGTTGAAATAGGTGATTCTAAAAAAAAAAAAAAAAAGCACAACCATTTGAGACCATGGGTAAGAGCAGCAGCTTTGTGGACACACTGGTGGGTGATTGCAGAGCAACTCAGTTCCAGCATTCATACTATTAGTTAAGATCTTAGGCAAACGAGAAAAAAGAGGGGGGGGGGGGAAAAAGAGCCAGCTATTTCAGGAATATCACCAGATGGACGAATATCTATGGGAGTGGAAGTTTCGTAACTGTTGCAAATGTGAAAGATGGAAGGTGGGTGATTCATAACCTCTGTATCCGAGCTGTCACTTGAAGAAGCCACTGCCACCTGTGCTGCACTCGGTCATCGAATACCAGGTTAAATTCAAGGTCTCAGTCTTTCAAAGCCTGCCAAGGTACTCCCTCTCACTCACTCTTCACAGCCATGACAGTTGTGTGTGTCTGGAAAATGGAACCATCAATCAGAACTGTGAGACTTATGAGCTCACATAAGAGATTCTTGTTCCACAGCTGTGAGCAGCCACTGGGAAAAAAACCAAAAAACCCACAACTGCATTGCTACTATAAATAAAAACAAATCCTACTGGACAGGGGGGAAATGGAAAGAGAGGAGCTTGTCTATCGTTTTCAAATGTGTACAATGCTTACATACACCAGTGATGAACATATTACAAGTGCCAAGATTAGATTTATATCTAGCCAGACTATTTATCAAAAACACTGATTGTACAGTTAGATCTGAGTTATCAACTAGATCTGCAAATCAGCAGAAAAACAACCTAGTATTGTGCCAATATTTCTGGCCCAAAGACAATGTACATAAATAATGGGTAATAGCAGGGCCTGAAATTCAACCTGTAGCACCAAGAACATCCAGCTCTTCTAACAGTGGAGCAGAAAGGGCCCATACAACGATGCTGTTGCATACTGGATGCACAGACCATTCAAACCAGTTTAAAACTGCCAGAAAAATAAAAATTTCTGCAAGCACTGACTAGTGGGGTCTAGCCTGAGTCACACCATGTCAAGTGCCACACAGAGCTCCAAGTAAAACGAGAATTGACAGAACTAGCATCAGCATTTAGAGGTGGTAATTTTAAGAGCTTGACCCGACCAGCCTGTGAGGAATTTTGTGTGTGTGTGTGGGGGGGGGGGGTAATGAGTCCCCTAAAACTCAGGCTAACTAAGGGAAAATTTCAGCACAAGAGAGGGTTTTGAGGCTGCACTTGGTTCTCAGGATATTGTTTATAAAGGAAGCAAGCCCCTCTCAAACACACATCCTTCCTCCAACGTATCTTAGTTGGGGGTTAGCTCATGGATCTCAGTTCTGCTTTTGGCCACAGGAATTTGGTGAACCAGACGCTGTCCTCCATCTTTTGAGTGATTTCTCAGAGCTTGGGAAAAAACAGCCACTCCTTGCCTGCCAGCAGTGCTTGGAGAACGGGCTTCCAGATCACAAAACCCTTCTGGGCCAGCAGTGACACCCAGTGATGGCACCATGATGTCATTATACTGTATCTGCCAAACCAAACTTATGTTTGAGCTGGGTTTGGCAGACACAAACGTGGCTGACCTAGGCCAACTAAGATTACTACCCAAACCACTTGCCTGACAGGTAATGGGGGGGGGGTGTTTCAGTCCCCGTAAGCGTGGCTTGTACTTCTGCACTTGCTTCATTCAAAGTCATCTCTTTGCTGAGGGACCTGCTGCTATTGGTCACATGCTCACTTTAGTATCAGCTTTTCCTTTCTTACCTCCAATGTGAAAATGTCAAATAAAAATATATATATAGCAGGGGTCGGCAACCTTCCAGAAGTGGTGTACCGAGTCTTCATTTATTCACTCTAGTTTAAGGTTTCGTGTGCCAGTAATACATTTTAACGTTTTTAGAAGGTCTCTTTCTATAGGTCTAATATAACACTAAACTATTGCTGTGTGTAAAGTAAATAAGGTTTTTAAAATGTTTAAGAAGCTTCGTTTAAAATTAAATTAAAATGCAGAGCCCCCTGGACTGGTGGCCAGGACCCAAGCAGTGAGAGTGCCTCTGAAAATCGGCACGCATGCCGCAGGTTGCCTACCCCTGATATATAGCAATGAGAATAATTTGTTAAGATACACATGCCCTGTTTTGAAAGCCATTACGCATGGTTTCTGCTGTTTAGAGGACAGTCTTACATTTTTAAACACATTTGCACAGCTTTTCCAATTAAAAAAGGTGGGAAATACAGAGTTATGCATCAATCTACCTCACAGAAAATCTGAGCAGACCTTTATACTGCCATTTTGGCAGCTGGAACCACATCAGTGTACAATATGGAACTGACATGTCTTCAGTGTTTATCTGAACAGCCAAATGCAGAACTCAGATGTCCTGTCCAGATGCCCATATTTGAAATCAAGTCTCACATTATTGGGTCTTCTACAAGTAACATTAAGATTTGTTGAGTGATTTGCCAAATGTCTTCCTGATCTATCTTCTAGCATCTGTTCATTTTGTAACCAATGCATGGAGTCTTTTTTTGATTTTTTACCTAAAGCTTTGTCCAGCCTCAATATTGAAGACTTCATTAAAATGTGTTAGTTCTTTATTTGCTTCAGTAAGCAAATAAATAGAAATACCTTATTAGAGCAGATTTGTGGCCATACATGACTGTACAGTTGGATCAGGAGGGAAGGAAATCTCTGCTCCAAAACCAGGCCTCCATATTGAGTAGAAGGACAATCTCCAGCATGCAGTTTAGCTGTTCTCATTCCATTCAGCAGAGGGAAGGGTGTACATATACACCAGCCAGTTTGTTACAATATTGTAATTAGAGATGGGCTCAAGCTGCAGAATTTAGATCTCACTATCCCACCTCAGAACCTGAGCAGGTGTTCAGGTCTTAGGTGTTTAGTTCCACCCATTATAAAAACAGCATCCACTTGAAAAATTTAGATCCAAATTATTGTTGAGATTGTAAACAACTCTCATAGTGTGAGGGTGTTTGGCTCAGGCACATCTAGTTATACATAGCTCGCTCTCTCAACTCCAGGATTCAACTAATGTAAAAAAAAAAATCTGGTAATTTGTGGGTGTAATTTCACCCCTGTAATTTAGGAGATTTGCTCTGCCGTACTATCCAGGCCTCCAGAACCAGGGAAGATGCTGTGGCAATGAACAGCAAAGGCCAGCTCCTTACCTGGCATACATTGGAGTAGCTCCACTGGAGTCAGTAGAGCTACATCAGTTTACACTAAGAATCTGGCACAAGAGATTTCCCAAGATAAAAATCACTGAAGGGAAGAACAAAGGAAGTGGGAAAGGCAGGGAGCAGCAGAGAGGAGAGGGGCATAGCAATGTAAAATTAGTCACACAAGTAAGTGATTACAGGATTGGACCCTAGGAGAGGGAGAAAGGTGGAAGACAGACAGCAAAGAGTGGAGGAAAGTGTGCTATGCTGTGCAGGGTATGGATTGGGGAGTTGAATTCAGTTTTATATAAAAACAGGAGAGGTCAAAGAATCATGGAGATAGAGATCTACTTCAGGGTCTGATGGACTCTATAAATCACCGAGTTACTTCTGGGGTATATATTCTTCTAAAAACCCCAGAGTGAGCTTGGAACCTCCCCATTCATTCTTATCTGTCATTTATTCTGATAAATTCTGATCTTATAACTAGGATTTCCAATGATGGCGTGGTTTCCCCCCCCTGATTTTCAGAAGTTATATTTCAGCAAGTTCTGTTTTGAATGAGTTATTTCCACCCTCCTCCCCAAGCAGCATTTAAAAATTAGCTTTCCGTGATCTGTATCAACTGGCCCCCACTGCTGCCCCATGCTCTGGGGAAAGCTCTTGAAACTGGGAAAAGTTTAGCGACTGCCAAGTGTTATCAAACATTGACTTTGGTCAAGAAACCCAAGTCTAGTCTTTATCAGGATCCATAGTGATCAGCAATTGGTCTTACAAAGGGAGTGCAATGAGAGTAGGATAATGGAATATGGGTGGTTTTAATACAATTCTGAAATAAGGCAAAGTGTTCCACTTATTTTTGAAAGATTATCTAGGGCTGTGGCAGAGATTCTTTGGAGTGGCACAAACAGGCTGGAGCATAAAAGAAATTGGGCCTCTGTCTCCAGGCTGCCAGCTCTTTTCTCTAACCCTCCGTGCCCTGCTCAAGAAGAACGCTTTGATACATAGTGATACAAACTGTTGGACAACATTTTCTAAGCTTGCAATTTAAAGGAAATGTAACAGTGCCAGAAAGGTGACATTAAGCTGCTCTTCTTTGGCTCTGTATACAGGTCATCTAATTAACTCAAGTTACACAACAACATCAGGCATCTGTCTGTTTTAAGACACATGTACATCAGAGGTCTTGAGCAGTGAGAATTAAAGCTGGAGAAGAAAGCAGGAATGGACTGAGTTATAGCAAAAGAGAAATAGACAGTACAGCACCCCCTATCGGCAAAGTCTGAGCAACATGTATCCTTTCTAGGACTTAGATTCAGAGTGCGACAGAGAAGGTTGCAAACAACCAGTGCTGAGCATACAATGAGGTACTCACTGGCAATCTACATAGCAACTGCATGTTGGGGTTGAACCCTATGTAGTATTGCCTGACGTGCCCAAATGGACCATTAGCCTGGCTGAGGCTTTGAAGCCTTTTAGAACCAGACAGCCCTTCTACAGTTCCCGCATCTAAATTTAAAATTGGCATTCACTTCTATCTTGCATTTAGAATCTTCCAACCCTGTAGCTTGATATCCCTTGTCACAGTAGCCAAGATGGTTTCTATGCCTCTCTCTCAAGAACATTTGTCATCTGTGCCTATTCCAGTGAACGTTTTTCGTATAGAAAGAATTTTGGCATTGATTCACTGAATCAAGTTTGTGGGCCTTTCAGCCTGTTTGCCCTTTGAAACTAGCTAGTGACTTGAAGGACAGGGGGAGTTGTAGTGTTACCTGTTTCCTGTATGAAATCAGCCTGGTAGCAGTAACTATGCCACTCATTCTGCTTCGATAAAAGGGTAGCCAGAGCACTCTGGAATGAGAAGCATTCCACCAGAGTTGTATGGAGGCAGCGTGTGTTCTAATAATACACATGCTACGTGGGTTCCATGGAACACAGTGGCTCTTCTGCTGGGGCTTTATTTTCTCTTTCCTGAAACTAAAATGTAATGGGATAATTTCTGTAGTCTTCCGGGGTGTGAAGGCAACCAGCTTTTCCCCCTTTAGTGACAAGTTAGCAGTTTTAGATTTAAAGCTATACTGAGGACTTATACACAACTGGAATATTGTTTCAACTATATAACAAGAGTAAGGGATCATATGTGATGAATATCTGCGTGTCAGTTGTGCCTCTGCTGTGCTTCTCTGCTAAAGAAAGCTTAAATCCAGAACTAGTTAGATGGATTTTGAGTGGCGGAGGTGGGGGGGGAGGGCACACAAGGAGGGAAGGGTGGATCTAGAAAAACCCAAGATGCTCAAAGGATTTGATTTTGCAAAGTAGCTCTAGACCAATGTTTTGTAAAACCCAAAAAGCATACCTGTTTTTTCCCCAGATCTCTATTTGTAACAGAGAAGGAATCAGAAAAACCATTTAGTGGAGCTCCCTCCCCATGCTGAGTTTTAGGGTTCAGATATATAAGACCCAGATGCCAATCAACCCAAAGTTAGGGGTTTGCAAAACTGGTAAGAAAGCCACATCCCACGTGTACCCTTCTATAGCTAGAATCTGGAAGAGCTGTAGTGGCTGCCCTCCACGCATGAAATATAGCAGTAAAACTTCACTTAATTCAAAAGTGACTCCTTCCACTTGGCACAGATGTAACGTTCATGTGCTTTGCAGAGAGTCCTATCCAGTCCTCCTGTGTTGGAATGGGCCTTTAAGGAAGAAACCCCAGGGGAAAAGGGGAAAATCCCAGCAGACAAACCCTATATTTTCCCCAAAAGCTTGTTCTGAAGTTTAACAATCTTAGAACATTTGTACGTTTCACTGAAGTGTCTGTTTTGGCAGCTTGGGGTTGGTGGGGCATGGGGATGCCTTGATAGGGCGAATCCTTAGCAAAGTAGATACACCAGCATTTATAGCGGATTTATGCTGCTGGAGAAGGGCTCAGTATGTGGTCCATGGAATAGTGGAGTGAGTATTTCTCAGTCTACTTATATACCTCCCCTCACCATAGTATCTGAGCACCTCAAAAACACTATTTTATCACCATAACCCCTCTGATTCAGGTTAGAATAAATCTGAGATCCTATCAGATCTCATGATGGAGGGGTACACTATCTCTAGATCTCTTTAGGGCAGGGACTGCCTCTGTCCATGTGTTTGTATAGCACCTAGCACACTAGAATCCCCATCCTGAAAAACAACTCAAGTTGGGGTTCAGCCCAGGCCTGGGTATGGAGCCTGGCCTTCTCCAAGTCATTATCCTTTTCTTTTCTCCCAAGAGGCCGCAACGTAGACATTTGCTGAAAGTAATTGCAGCACATCTAGCTGACTTGGGTACCAACAGCAGTGAAGCTGCAGCAGCATGGACTTGATCATGGGCTAGCCACTTGACTATGTACCCAGGGTCCTGGGCAAACTTTTACAGCCTCTGCTGACAGCGTCACTACTATTGGTAACCAACCTACCTAGATTAAAGCTAGCTCGGAGGACTTATACAGGGCAAGGGGCGAGCTGAACTGAATTTAATTCCTTGTTCCTGGACCCCTGGTTGAGAACTGCCTTTTTAGAGGCCAGTTATTTTCACAGGGATGTGCCCAGAGTTATTTTCCATTGCTCGGTGTTTTCCATTTTGTTTTAAAAATGAAGCGTATTAAGCATCAGCTTTATCGCAGTGCATAAACATTTCAGATATTGTAAAACAAAAAATCAGATGACTTTCATGTAGGTCTTTGGGGTAGATTAGTTTCACTGGTTAAGGATGAGGCATAAGATATTCCAGTAGTGACCTTTCTTAGCATTAACCTTGATTACATGGATTTGGAAATCTAGATTATCTCTGGCTAAATTAAAAAGACTGAATGAAGCAATGAGTGTTAAAAAAGTAACATTGCATCGGGCGCACAAACTTTCTGGAACGTAGTCTGCAAATAGAGTAGTGGGTTTGGGCAGAGTCTTTTTGCAGATGCTTTGATTAGAGTCAGGAATAAAATGGCCACAAACTAGATTATCTGATTATCTCAGGTTTATGGAAGATGGGTTTGCTTGGAAAGAATTTTTTAGAAGGATTGGCAAACAATTCACGTAAGATAAGGTTTGATGCACTTTTATTCATATATGAATTGGAGCCAGAATTGAGATTCTTGGTCGGAGGGGGTGTCCAGGCCAAAGAGTCAATTTTCCCATTAGCTTGCATGTTATGGAGTCATTTACACCAGTGCAAAGTGAAGGTAAAATGATACTACACCAGAAGGGTAGCATTTTACACTCACTTTGCACTGCTGCAAAAGACCGTGAGGTGCAGGGCAAATGTTGAATTGGGCCTTAAGAGAAACTACATATGGGTTAGCAAGGCAGGAGGAGGTGGTTATACTAGCCATTTTCTGTGAAGGGTGCAAAGGGCTGTATTTACTGTTCAGATAATAAGCAGGTCATGATCAAGAAGGGGACATGAGACACGTGCTGCAATTCAAACATGCTTTAAATTTTAGCATGCCAGCATCTTTCAGACTGCCACTCAGAGCAATGGCCTGCTGGAGCTGGCAGGGTGAAGATAAAAATCAGAACAAAGTTCACTTTTCTGTAGCTGTTTTATAGAAAATGGCCACAATGCTCCACAGGCAATTTCATTCTCTATGTACATTCATAGAAAATGACAATGGCTACATTAATATGCTAATACATCAGCAGCAGTGGTGGGGGTGTACAAAGGCCAGATTGCAGGGAGAATGGCTAACCATGCAAGGGTGGGGGCTCAGAAAGTAAAAGTGGACTCGTTTTACTAGAGAGCACACCAGAAGAAGAGATGGGCCTTGAGAAAGATTTGTTAGACAACGCAAGGCGACTTCAGATGATGAAAACAAGGGACAAAGATGTAAGAAACAGACTGGAGAGAAAGGGAAGAGTTACAGAGAAGTAAAGTATAGGGGTTAGGGTGCAGAAAAGGAAAGGAGATCAATGAGACTGAATGATCTCCTTAGCCAATATCTCCCCCCACCCACCCTTATGCTAACTATGAACCCAACTACCAGTCTGCTTGGCACTCACACCAAGCTTACAGTAAACTGTATATCACCTTTGTATGCAGAAATTTTTAGAAGTAATGCCAGATATAAAAATTGGTCTTCTAGAAATAATTGGAATATTGGATACATATCCTTGAGTAGATAAAATCCAAGAAGTACTTGGTGCAGGGGTAAGAAACAATTGGAATATATATTGCGTACTTTGAAAAAGCAAACATGAAAGCTAGATAAGGGAGAGGATGAAAGCTTTGTGTTAATGAGGTAGAATTTAGGAACTGTCCATCTGCAATAGATAAGTGAGGTATAAAAGGGCAAGACAGATCATACTTTGAAAACAGAAGATGAGCGGCAAACCAATCTGGGGAACAGGTATGTACCTCTCTCTCTGTGCCAATCTATACTTAACACTGGTTGAGCAATCACCTAAAATCAGACCCTGCTCCCCCCCAAGTCAATAGGAGTTTTGCCATGGATTTCTGTGGGACCAACAAACAGCTTCTGAAATGGTCATTAGTGTCTCATCCATTTCAGAAGCTGTTTGTTGGTCCCACAGAAGATATGGGTGAAGCATTATTTTCAGGAATGGGTGGAAATAAGAGTCAGCCTCTTTTGGACAAATTGAAGTTTGGAAAATTAGAGCCATAATGGGAGGGAATTACATTAGTCAAGATAGAGGAGATAAAGATGTGAATAGATATGCAGCTGAGCTAATGTCTACGTGTGCAATGTTTCTTAGAGGACAACCTGCATTTTTACAGGTGTGCGGCAGGAGCGCTTTCAGGTTCAAGCCCACCATATTGGTTCATGACAGTATTGAGGACTGAATCAACGGAGAAGATGGGCAAAAGATTCAAAAACTAAGAAACAAAAGAAAAAAAAAGCAAAAAAAAAAAAAAGCTACTTCGGTATTACTGATCCGGGGTAACTAGAAAATTGAGTTATGCCGGCTTCTAAAAGCCAAGGGTAGAAAACACATGGAATTAGTTACTGAAGATGATTGCAGCAAGAGAGCTGAATTAATTCAGGAGATTAGTTTCTAGGGAAAGGGAACTGAGTTACTGGAAAAAAAGCAGGAAAGTGAGATTAAAGTAAAGGACAGACATATTGGCCTGTGTGGCCTTTCCTTAGGGCTGGGCTAGGAGCTGTTGTGGCATTTTGAAGGTTCTTCTGATAGAAGCTTCCAAGAATCAACCATTGACACAAGCAGAGAATTACATGACAGTCATTAATGCTAGGGAAATGAAACAGAATACAGGAAAAGTAACACTGGGGGTGCAGTGAAACAGCACTTTAAAACAGTTTAAGTTATGAAACAGCCACAAGACCCAATAGTCCACCTCTTGGTTAGGAGTAGCTGCACAGCACATACCATGCTAGTGCTCTTCAATGCCTTTCATTAGCTCCCTGGACCAATTAAAAATCCAGTGCTAATCTTTAGACCCTTAATAGTGGAACCATGCTATTGTAGAGACCCTGGAGTCCAAAGCATTGACTAGCAACATGGCTGAGGCAAGAAGTTATTCTTTGCCCATTGTCACTTTATGTAAATAAAGTATTCTTACCCTACCTTGCAGGTGCTGCCATTTCCTTTTTGGACACTATTCCTTAGCTACTGTAATTTCCTGCACAATTTTCACCTCATTCTTTACTGTTGCTTTTCTTAAACTTTTAAATGTATTCTGTAATCTTTGAAGGTGAGTGAAATGCTACATCTCCTTGGTGGCAGTCACGTTACATTGTGAACCTGTATTAGGTCTGGATACTATGGGTACCAAGTCACAGCAATCTCTGGTGCCTTTCCAGCCAACACCCACAGAAACTTAATTTAGGATGAAAAAAGCCTTTGGTGATTGCAATCCACTAATATAAATGAATGATACTCATCCATTCTTAACACTTCCAATTATGACCACAAAGAAAAATGGCTGACTGGAGAGATGTTTCATTTACTGGAGTACTGAACAAAGACTATTATTTGCTACCATAACAAGGGCATGTGCACAGCAGGCTGGGAATGAAAAGAGAAAAAGCAGAGACATTGCTACTTCTGTACTGGGCCTAGCCCTGGGCAGGTGCCTCCCTCACTCTTGTACTTCTAGCCTAATTGATGAGCACGGTCTAGTCCTTGCCCCGTCCCAAGAAAAAGGACTTCACTGGACTAGAACCAACAATAGAGCACCCCCTCTGCTACGTTCTGCAGGAAACACTGAGGTGGGAGTAGCAGCAAAAGGAACTCTTGGCTAGCTGGGTGGGTGGGGGCTTATCTTCCCCAGTTTATAGTCTTCCCCAGCACCACCTGATGGGAAAAAGTGTGTCTAGGTTGGGAGTCCTTTACAGGAATGTGTCCTGCTGGTTCCCCTCCTTTCTGAAATGCAGAGGCTGAAAGTCTGATGCTTCCAGATCTCCCTCTCTTGTGCCTTTATGGCATGCTAACAAGCTACAGAGGTGCTGAGCCAGTGACAATCACAGTAGATGTCTTGACATCAGCCCAGTGTGCTTGTAATCATCCTCTTGTTGTGGGATGGCTGAAGTGCAGTGGTACACCCATCTCCTCTGTGTGCCATGTAGTTAGAATCAAGTGCCAGAGACCCTTCAAGCACTAGGTCCTCTGGACTGTAATGGTTGGTTGAGTACACATTCTATCAACTGGTTTCAAACACTAGACTCCTCTCAGGACCCCGGTCACCCTGTCGCTGTGTCCAGCCTCACCAACCTTCCCCTCCTGATTATCTTCCTCCATTCAGGAGCCAGAAGAGCAGCCTGCCCCCTCTGCTGCTTCATCTCATGCTAAACCTGCTGAGCTTATTATTTCACAGAAACCCAAAGACTCTGACATCAGCCCAGCAAGCTAAAGTTGCTAAGCCAGTGTCACATTACAGAGGCCTGTGCCTTGACATCAGGCCAACAAGTCAGAGATGCTGAGGTGGTTATGTCACAGCAGCCTGGCCCTATACACCAGACAGAAAAGCTACAGGGACATACCTGTACTTTGGTATCAGCTCACCAAAGTAGAAGTGCTAAGAACTTGACATGACTAAAGCAAGGTGAAGGCATGTAGCCAGTTAAGGCACAGATGTTTGACGTAAGAGTAGATAGCAAGCCAGTGACTTCAGAGAGGCCTTTGACTGGACATCAGTTCAGCAATCTAGAGTTGCTAAACAGGTATTAAAGTACGACAGGGAGAGAGCTCTCCCTCCTCTAAGGCTAGCTGGAATGAGGAGGAGCCCAGTCACTAGTACCAGCATTTCTGCTTCCACTTCACAGTAGTGCTGCCTCAGTATGTCATGAAGCCATTGGGAACCTTTCCAGTGATGCTGCCTCAGGGCACATGGGCTGGTGTGTTCTCCAGTCCCCTCCCCCCACCCACACACACCCTTGCCACACAGCCCTGTTCACACCCTTCCACCTTCACCCCAAAGCTGAAAAACCAACAGGGACAGGCCCTGAAAAGGATATTCCTGATTTTGAGGGCACACATTCCCTTTCATTAGAGGGGGAGGGCTGGTACAGAAGGGTGGACTAGAAATAGGAAGTTGGACAAAGACATGAAGGATAAAGAAAATGAATCTGCAGCAAGGAATTCCTGCCTTGGTATTTGAAAAATGTTTTCATAAATTGGACTTTTTTTTTTAAGTACATATAGAGAACACGCACAAGCAGCACTTAACTGGCATAGTCTGGTCTGGACATGATTTTTACTGGATAACTTGAATTCTTGACTAGACTGTCTGGGATAGGGATTTCAGAAAGTTTTCCTGGCTCTCAAGAATGCACAGTAAACTACTTTACCAGGAAAGTTTGTACAGTGCATTCTAAAAATCAGATGTTACTGCTAAAATGAAGCCTCATTGATGACACCTAGTGATTCACCAAATTACAATAAGGTTTGATAATGTTTAATTTTCACAGTAGTCACATGGGGTTGGAGCCGTACCCAGTGCATCCAAAGGATTGTTTCCTTCCTGGTTTTCCCCTCGCCCTCCACCATTCCTGGAGGGGGCAAGTTAGGTCTCTTTGGAGCAAGAAGCAGCTGCTTGTTGAAAAATCCCTCAATGGCTCTGTCAAGAGGTCTTTTTAATCTTTCTACTGTACAGCACATGTCAAATGTGGGGCACTATTGAAATATAAGAAATAGTCCCCCTAAACGTTAAACAGGAAAGAAAACTGAAAAGAATTGGAGTAGAACAGAGATAACAGTAACAGTGGAACTAAAGGCCAATATGTTCCCTTCTATACTTCCCCGGCACAGTCCCTCTGTACCACCAACGCAGGGCTATGTCTGTAAAGCACAATCTGTCCCTAAGCCTCCAGGAGATAAGTATTATCTCTGTTTTACAGCTGAGGAAATGGATTCAGAGAAGTGCACGGACTTGCCCACGATCACTGAGTCAGTAGCAGACATGGGACCAGCTCTAACTTACCAGCTCCCTGCTCTGGACATGACAGCATGCTTCCTCTCAGATTTTTTGGGGCTCACAGATCTTCCAAGCTCTGTCTGAAAGCTGGTGGGCTTTATAATCACTCTGCATTCTTAATTTCAGGGTTTTTTAAGTGTACATGCTCCAAAGGGAAGCCAACAGAGATGACAGCTCACATGAGTAAGGCATGAAGACTCCTCACTCTTACCATTGTGAAACTCAGGAATAACTATTGAAGTAAATGGAGTCACCCCCCCACACCAATGTAGAACCAGTGGGAAGGGAAAACAAGGGTTAGAGAGTTAAGAACCACTGGCACCACAAACCAAATAAGCACAGGGCTGGTGCAACCCATTAGGCGACCTAGGCGGTCGCCTAGGGCACAAACATTTGGGGGGCGCCGGTGCCCCAGTCGTCGGTGTAATTTTGGGGGCGGGACCTTCCGCCGCCTAGGGTGGCGAAAAAGCTGGCGGCGCTCCTGAATAAGCACATTACAAGCTGCGCCAGTTTCCCAGCAGACAGCTGGTCAAATCTATGACCCCTGAAAGATTATGAATCATGTACATTTTAAGTCTCATGGGAATTATGAGTGATACAGAATGTGCTGGTGGAGATGACATGAAAATATGTAACTTGTTTTGACATCGATTCATATGTGACAGGGCAGCCCCATCTCAAGACCAAAAATTTGCCCAAAATATTCCCCTCAGACTCTTAACTAAAGGTTATCATGGCAGTTACCAATGCCTCAGGCCAGCTAGCATGGCTGGTGAATATTGTGATAGAACTACTACTTTTCCTCCATAGAGCTATGTTGCAATTGAAGGGTGTGACTGCAGTACATGCAGGCATACCTAAACTACCTTTAATCTAGTTGTTTTGGTTACCAATAGCAGTAGAGCTGCAGCAGCATGACCTGTACAAGCCCTCCTGAAACTGTGGGGGTATGGACTTGAGTGGCTAGCCTGTCCTGAAGTCCTTCACTGCCATTGCTACTCATGATGTCTAGATCAAGCTAGCTCAGATATATGATTAGGGGGCTGGGGCACATGACTTACGAGGAGAGGCTGAGGGAACTGGGCTTGTTTTAGTCTGCAGAAGAGAAGAGTGAGGGGGGATTTGATAGCAGCCTTCAACTACCTGAAGGGGGGTTCCAAAGAGGATGGAACTCGGCTGTTCTCAGTGGTGGCTGATGACAGAACAAGGAGCAATGGTCTCAAGTTGCAGTGGGGGAGGTCTAGGTTGGATATTAGGAAACACTATATCACTAGGAGGGTGGTGAAGCACTGGAATGGGTTACCTAGGGAGGTGATGGAATCTCCATCCTTAGAGGCTTTTAAGACACAGCTTGACAAAGCCTTGGCTGGGATGATTCAGTTGAGGTCAGTCCTGCTTTGAGCAGGGGGTTGGACTAGATGACCTCCAGAGGTCTCTTCCAACCCTAATTTTCTATGATCTAGATTATCGGGACCGTCCCGATTTTATCGGGACCGTCCCGATATTTTGGTCTCTGTCCCACGTCCCGACCGATCTCCACAGAGATATCCACAAGCAGCACTGGTTTTTCCCCCCCCCTCAGCCGGGACTCGCTCAGCTTTTTTTTTTTTGCGCTCAGTTCCTCTTCCCCCCCCCCCCCCCCCCCCCCCCCCCGTGTCCCGCTATTTTATTCCCCTCATCTGGTCACCCTAATCTAGATGTGCTGCAATCACACCTCCAGCAGCAGTGTAGACATACCCTAAGCGTACAAGAGAGTTTCTCTGTGTAGGGAGCAAATGTTGTAGCACAAAGTATAGCATTTCACAGAATTTACAAGCCAATTACTTCATAATAAAGTTTATTTGTATAGAGTATATATATGGAAGAGAAGCATGTAAAAATAGGCAAAAGTTTACTATTTGTCGCAGCACTAATGTGACAACGCTGCTAGAACAGTCTGGGAATCCAGACATCTGGTTTGTATTCCCACTGAATCACTGTTTGATCCCAGGCAAATCATGCTCAGATCAAAATTTTCAAAGCTGGGTGCCCAGGGTTGGCCTCTTAAATCCACTTTTAGGCACTTCTGAAAATGGGGCTGCACTTATTAAAGTGCTGAACACTCGAGTCCCTCTGAGGCATGCAGGTATTCAGTCTTCAGGCACCCAGCTTTGAAAATGTTGGCCCTTGTGCCTCAGTTTCTTCATCTGTGAAATGGTGATGAAACAGCACTGTTGTACCGGAAGCTCTGTGAGATTACATTAATGCTAGTAAATGCACTGTGATGCAAAGCACTACAGAAGTGCAGAGACCACCACCACTAAAGATCAGAAAGGAAACAGGCTTGTGATTGTGGCTACATGAGCATAAAATAACTTCCCTGTTTGCTATTTTGAAAAAAATCAGCTAAAGTTAATGTACATTGAATGTCTCTAGCAACAAGCATAAAGCAGCATCCTCTAGCAGACTACCAGCGAGAAAATAATGTAACATAAATGTGGCCAGACTTTTGTGCAGAAATAAAGAGCCATGAAGTATTTGTAAAAGCCTCTATTATGAGGGATAAAGACAAACTAGAAAATCAATGCACAACCCATAGCATTAGAATCCCACTGATTCCTGCTGGGAGTTATGGAGCAGATTTTATTGATTCTCTGATAGAAAGGATTAAAAAACAAAATAACAATGTGCTTCCACCACTGTTTATGCTTTCAGATGTTTGGATCAAGTCAGACCATGGGGAGAAGCAGGAAAACAGTGCAATAATGTACAAAGCCTCTAACTTTCTCCCCAGACACTGGCCCTCTCACACAGGTAAAAAGACAACTAATAGGAGTGGAATATGTATTTAAATTGCAAAGTATCCAGGCCAAACATGATATCCTACAAAGTTACAAGTATCAAGTGAGGTCCACAAAATTGGTTTTAACACAAAGTCAGCTGAAAACACTTGCAAAGTGCGGTCGGAGAACATGAAACTAACCCAAGAGGAGGAAGAGTAGGCAAGTGAGGTGTGTCTACATTACAAATGCTTTGCTGACATAGCTATACTTGTACTGCTATGGCACCCCATTGGCATAGCTGAGATGTGGTGTAAGCCGACAGGAGTTCAGCTGGCATATCTAAACCATCTTCCCAAACATTAGCTCTGCTGACAAAAGCACTCTTCTGTGGGCGTAGTTCCATTAACACCAGAGGTTTTGATGGCATAGTTATGTCAGCGACTGGTGTGTGAATTTTCACACTCCTGCCAAACGTAACTATGCCAGCAAAACTTTATTGCTTAGGCTAAGCCTTGGGACTCAGTCCTCTTCTGAATACCTACTGAAAGTTTGTCTTCTGGCCCTATTTAGCATTTTCTATTAAGCCTATGGGGTTGTCAGAGGCACACAGGACTAAGGCCCTATTTTCAGTTCATGTCAGATTCCTTCAGCTTCCCACGGTGCAGCTACATGGCTGTCCCCTCTAACTTGACTTAAGGCCAGGTATAGACCTATACCAGGTGAATATTAAAAGACAGAATGCATATGCAGGAAGTCACATGGCCTATGGAGACATTTCAATAAAAGCACAAGACTGGCCCAGCAACCTACTGGCCCAGCCTATGCCTGATGGATGAATCCTTCTGGCAGCATATTTCTTTCACCAGCACTCCATACCCATAACTGAAGAGAGGACTGAGTATTTACAGCCTTGCCCTGACATCGGGTTGACAATTAAGCTGATTTAAAACGCAGTTCTCTTGCCAAGAGTGACTATAAAAATGATACTGCAGGGTTCGATGTTTGACTTCCACATCAAATGTGCAACATGAACTGAGGCCTGGTCTAGACGACAAAGTTTTGCCAGTATAGCTTCATCTGGCAGGAATGTGTGTGGATATTTAAAAATCCCACCTCTTAACCAACACAACTATGCCAGAAAAAAAAAACCCAACCCAATTTAGATACCACTATGCCAACAGAAGAGTGTAATGTTGACACAACTAACATTGTTCCAGGAGGTGGTGCAACTATGAGTCCTTTTATCAAACTTCTGGACAAAAAGGGGAAACTGGGAAAAACAATTAATAGATTTCCAACTTCTTTCTGCTTTGCCTGCTACAATTTCAATATTTTTTGAAAAATTTGATGTTTGTTGTCCTCCCTCTCCAGCTCTACATAGGACACTGAATTTAAACACTTAGCTCCAGGTCCTCCATCTCTCACCCCTGGGTAACACTGGCTGCTCAGATGCTCTTAGGGCAATGGTTTCCTTCTTCACATATTAATCATGTAGCTAAATAAGAGGCTTATAGTGACTATGGGAATGCAACTCCTTACTTTGACAGGAGCTGCTGGTTCTTTTCTGAACCAGTGAATGTGAAACACATTGAAATATCATCTCCCCCCCGGATTTCTCTTCTGCTCACACATTACTTTTCTTTTAACATTCTGGTCCATCTTTTTCAGCCAGATGAATGATGAATTACAGCCTGTACCAGACAAAAGAGGTGCTGAAAAAGATTAACTGAAACATGTACGACTATTATTAATAGTTATGTTTCACACACCTCCTGTTCCAAAAGCCATTCCTTGCTACTTTTGTCCACTATCATCTGGTTAGACCTCGGTGTCCTTGAGTCCTAAGGAGACTAGAAGAATGTTCTGTCGCTATGCTAAAGAAACAGGTCTGGTAATGAAAATTGGATGGCCATTTAAAAAAAAACCACAAAAACAAAAAGCCCCACACAACTGTCCCCCCCCCCCCAGCCTATCCACTTCCTTTCCCCCTCATCACTCTCCTTCACCACTCTTTGCCCCCACCACCTTCACGGACTCTCAGAATCCCTTCCACCTCAGACCTGTATAAAGCTATGACCAGAAATCAGCAGCAAGCTGGTGGTGATAGTGGTGCAGTGAGAGGTGGCAATGCATCGACAGATTACCTTGGTGGGTGTCAGGCAGACTATGACAGCAAGGTGGAAGTTAACACGTCCTTGCCCCTGCTGTACACCTGTAACGAGTAGCCTTTTATTCATTTCTTGGGGTGTGATCACATGCTCCCATATATGCTCCCCAAGTGACCTTTGAAGCCACCACAGGAAATGCAGCAATTTATTTCTTTCCTTTAAATTACAGGATTTTAACTGTGATTGTCTCCTGACCCCTCTCTCAGAAACCGTTTGCTAGAACAGTCAAGCCCTTTTTATCCTCCTTATGTGTCACTTCCTTCAGCTGAAAAGTGCCATCATAGGCTTAGAGGCCCTACTTGCAGACCCTCATCTCAGCCTCTGATATTGAGGCCAAAAATTATTGCAAGTGAAGTGCACCACCTCTTCTCCAAGGCCTCAATCTATTTCCCACAGCGCCCCCCCAGTCACTCGCTTTCCTCGCCCTCACGCACTCATTGTTACCAGGCTGGCTCAGGAGGCTGGGGTGTGGGATGGGGTGAGGGCTCCAGCTGGGGGTGCAGGCTCTGGGGTGGAGCCAGAAATGAGAGGTTTTGGGTGCAGGAAGGGGCTCTGAGCTAGGGGGTGGAGCCGAGGGGTTTGGAGTATGGGAGGGGGCTCCGGGCTGAGACAGGGAGTTGGGGTGTAGGAGGAGGTATGGGCTCTGGGCTGGGGGTGTGGGTTCTGGGGTGGGGCCAGAACTGAGGGGTTCAGGAAGGGGGGATAAGGGTTAGGCAGGGGTGCAGGGGGATGAGGGCTCTGGCCAGGGGTGTGGTTTCTGGGGTGGGGCTGAGGAGTGTGGGATGCAGGAGGATGCTCCAGGCTGAGGTGTCTGGAGGGTGGGAGGGGGATAAGGACTGGGGCAGAGGGTCAGGCTGCAGAAAGGGGTTGGGGTGCAGGCTTCAGGTGGCACTTACTTCAAGCAGCTCCCAGAAGCAGCAGCAGGAGCATGTCCCCCCTCAGGCTCCTATATGGAGGTGCTGTCCTGTCCGCAGGCACCACCCGCGCAGCTCTCATTGGCCACAGTTCCTGGCCAATGGGAGCTGCGGGCAGCACAGAGCCCCCAGCTGCCCCTATATGTAGGAGCCAGAGGGGGGGACATGCTGGCTGCTTCCCGGAAGCTGCCCGGCATGGAGGCTAGCGAGGAGCCTGCCAGCCCTGCTGCGCAGTACCGCCAACCGGACAGTCAATGGCCCAGTCAGCGGTAGCGACCCGAGCCGTCAGGATCCCTTTTCGACCAGGTGTTCCACTGCAAAACCAGACACCTGGTCACCCTAGGCAGAGCACAGGACAAGCCACCCACGGTGTAATCATGTCTTGCTGACCCCAGAGACTCCTATGAAGCATGAACTCCCTCCGGGTCCCATTCATTACTGCTACTGGGCAGCAGCAAAAGGAGTCAGCCAATGGCAGTACTGCTTAGGAGCAGTGCTGCCAAGGGGCAAGTGGATCCAGCAGAGCAGTGTGGAGAAACCAGCCTCCCCTATGGATACTCATGATTTCATAGGTCTAGATCAGGGGTAGGCAACCTATGGCACGCGTGCCGAAGGCGGCACGTGAGCTGATTTTCAGTGGCACTCACGCTGCCCGGGTCCTGGCCACCGGTCCGGGGGGCTCTGCATTTTAATTTAATTTTAAATGAAGCTTCTTAAACATTTTAAAAACCTTGTTTACTTTACATACAACAATAGTTTAGTTATATATTATAGACTTATAGAAAGAGACCTTCTAAAAACGTTAACATGTATTACTGGCACACGAAAGCTTAAATTAGAGTGAATAAATGAAGACTCTGCACACCACTTCTGAAAGGTGGCCGACCCCTGGTCTAGATCGTCTCTGCTCCAAGGTTCCCCAGAATACACAGGGCTAGGAGCCCCCCCATGCACTCCCCAAAACTGCTCCCATCTAAGGAGACAGCTGTGAATAAGCTCAACATTGTCTGCCTTGCTAAGTTTCCTGGCCCTTCTATTTCTCTCCTCTGGGTTTCTCTGTCTGCCATGGAGTACTTACTCTTCCTCCAAACAGAATAGTCACACTCAAAACTTATCACCTTCTAGGGCTGTAGTTTTTTGGTAACTCAAATATAACTTCTGCCTAAGGCTCTCCCCCCAAGCATAGCTATTTGTAGGGTTCCATTGCCCCAGCCTCAGCAGCCCATCCTGTTTTCTAACTGGTGTTTAGAACTCAGATCAATAGCAGATCAATTCTATGACATTGCACCTGTAAGAAGAGTTCAAACGTTTGAAATGAGGATGATTTTACCCAGGGAACCTGCATTTCTATGAACAGCTTTGGGGTATGTCTACACTGCAATTAAACACCCATTGCTGGCCTGTATCACTGGCTCAGGCTACAGGACTAAAATTGTGGTGTAGACATTTGGGCTGGAGCTGGAGCCCAGGCTCTGGGACCCCACATGGGGAGGAGGGGGAGAAAGAGGGAGAAGAGAAGGTGAGAGCCTAGGCTTCAGCCCAATGCCCATGAGCCTGAGTCAGCTGCCCCAGATCAGCTGCAGGCGTTTTATTGCAGTGTAGACAAACCCTTAGAGTCTGGACCCTTGTTTCTAGCTCTGAGTACCATGAAGGAGCAGCACTTAAATTCTGCTTCACTTTCTTCTGCACTTAATGCTCTCCCCTGTGTTCTGGTTGACTGATCACAGCTCTGCAAGTGCATATTGCTTTTTGAACGGTCAGCTCATGCTGTTGAAGCTCTCTGCCTTCTTGGTGTCTCAACTTCACATTTTAGGACTATAAAGTTGCCAATGGCACAGTCAAATCTCTAAATTCAAAGCTATGATCGTGGCTTATTTGTATAGAGGATCTGGTGTAAAAAAGTTGCCATGAACCTTGACTGCATTCCTTGTTGGAACACACTATACCTCAGACACTCATATCAGCCTGATTCAAGTTTCACCTTCCTTCAAACTGAAAATTGTTGCAGATATCTAATACTTTCCCTGTTGCATGTAAAAATAGGGAGACCTTTGCCTCATCTGTTTTTTCCACTACTGCAATTGATATGTGGTCTAGCTGAAACCTTTACTGAAAGTGTTTCTAGTTTTCCATCAGACTACCTGCCAATTGCCTGCAACTGGAAGGCTGGTTAATTCATCCATTAATGTCAAGTATCAGAGGGGTAGCCGTGTTAGTCTGGATCTGTAAAAGCAGCAAAGAATCCTGTGGCACCTTATAGACTAACAGACGTTTTGCAGCATGAGCTTTCGTGGGTGAATACCCACTTCTTCTTCCATTAATGATGCCCTTAGAGACTAGAAGCTCATGCACTCAGTCCCCTCAGTTTTGAGGCATTAGATATAGGCTGTGTCTCATCTGAAATGACAGAGCTACTGTCGCATGTGGTGCAGTGTACCAGCATCATGTTCATTCTTAACATGCTTTTCTCCTTTGAGTGCTTCAGAACAGCTCTCCCCCCCAAAAAATCACCACTTCAGAACACATTAACATGTGGCCTTCCAACCCCCACAAGCCTGTGTTTTAGTCTATAAAGCAGGTTGTTACCTTCCACTACTCATCTCCTTTTGTTGTTCTTGGAACAGGAAAACAGCAAGTATTTAGAAGAATTCCCACCAGGTCCTGCTACAGATGATCAACAAGGTGGTTGTGACTAGGTGTGTGTTTTTATTTTTAATTTACACACACAAAGAAATTATGAAAAATGCTGTGGAGCACAAGAGAATCAGTGGGTCAGAGTCTCAAGCATGCTAAGGATGTTGAACCAGTCATAAAGGCTATTAAAAATGTAGCTACCTCAAGAGATTCCCCACAGAAAGAAAGAATTAAGCAGAATCCTGCTCTCACTCCCCAAGTTACATTTTGACTTTGCAGCCACAAAGATCAATAGATTAGTTTTGCATCTAAGCAGGTCTCCTGATCATCGCCTCAGTCACTTCTGTTTCCCTTAGCAGGCCCTGCTGCCATCCTGTCATCTGGAGGAAGACTCCCTAATTTTAGATTAAAAAGATCCAAAAAGAGGACAAAGAATCCTCAACCTGTGGCATAAAACATTTAATCACTGCCTGGTTTTCTCAGTTCACCATCTTTATAAGCTGGCAAAAGCTTTCTTCTGACCAGTAGCTTATGATTAAGGCAACCCACCTATTAGCAAAACAATGGAGATGCCTTTAAGGACAGAAAAAGCATGGGTTGCCAGCTTTAAGTGCTGCATATGATGCAGTGGGGCATTATTGGCTTTTACGCAAGCTAAATTGTTCAGAATACTATTCTGCTATGGAGAGGTTATGGGTGTGCATTCTGAAGAAATCAAACATCACCAGCATTTGATGACTGATTCCTCCCTGCCCATAGTCATCATGTCTGTCAGGTTTGGCATAAATTAACAACAACCTACATGCAGAACAGCAGTACCCTACAGCAAAGGTTCTATGAGAGAGGACAACATATGTATGAGACATATTACATAGATTAATATTGCATGTAATCTATTCCAGGAAAATATGCCTGTTTTGATAGCTGCTATTCACACTGGGAACTGTTACTATAACCCTTGAGATAAGAGAGAGACCAGATGTACTTAATATGCAATATTTTATATCTAGGTATTTGTCTGGTCTCCATCACTATGGCATCTGAGTGTCTCTAAAGTATTTAAAAATAGAACCACCACCACCACCTCCCCTCCGTTGCTTCATTTCCAGCCTGTAGAAGAAATTGCTTGATTCATTTGCTTATGTTTAGGAGAGTGAAGAAGTTATTATTGAAGGAAAAGAATGATTACTGATGTAAAAGGAATACTATATCCTCTGGGCTAGTCTACATGGTGCTGTAGTCTTCACTAGTGGGGTTTCAAACAGTACCACATTAATACACACTAGGGAACCTTTAGTGCAGGCCAGCATGGTCCATAAAGGTCAGTTAGGGCATGACACACTAATGTGCATGAGAATTTATACTCTTTAGTGTAGACTAATGCACCATGTAGACAAGCCCTTATGCTGCAAGGGTAGTTATCCACATTAATTTTTGGCCCTATTATTATAAAAGGTGCTAGGGGAACTTAAATAACCACAAGTGGTCAGGCCCCAAACCTCAGACAAACAGCATCTAAAACCGTGCAGTTCCCTCTGTCACAGTGCTGGGGTACTGGTCTTAATAGTGTGTCAGAAGATGAGTTCCACCTACTGAATCACCAACATCTCTTTCTGCAGCCCCAAGGTGTTATACAGGACATCCTAATCTTGCCTTCTTGCAAGACCCATCCCCTGGGATTTTGACCCAGCTAGCCTAGATGGAAGAAACAACTTTATAAGCCAAGGAGACACTTTGCAATACTTTTGTGACTTTTCTACTTGCTTGTGACAGAAAGGGGAGAGGATGCCTCTACTCACCAAAAGTGGTGAGTTCTCCTGGTCTTGCTGGGGAGTAGCTCTGCATGATCAATACCACTTCCTGCAGTTGTGCTCCATCACTCTTTCCATCTTTGCCAGCAATCCCTCTCTTACTCCAGTAACTGCTGCATACTCTTCATGACTTAGCCCTCTACCCAGCTCACTAAGTTCCCCTTCTGAGATAATTTTTCAGCATTTCTTCAGGTAGTCTTCCTGTCCACTACCCCCAAATAGTACCACACTGCAGTGGTCATTAGGAGAATCCTCTACTCTGGGTTCCACTTCAGGGGCTTGTAGCCAACAATTAAGCTCTATGTCATCAACACCTTACTGCTTTTGTTCCTGGATGCCATCTTACTAGGCTTCTCCCTTACCTCAGAAAGGAGAACTGGAGGTTTCCCCTTTGTAGCCTGCCTCCTTGCTTTATAGAAACCCCACCTGTTCCCTCACAGGTGAGCCAGCTTCTAATTAGATTCCTGCAGCTTAATTCTCTCCCATTTGCAGCCTAATTGGCTGATTCGCTTAATTCCCCACTTGGCCTAATTCAGCCCTCTTGGGGCTAGTGTGTGGAGTACACCCCATCACTTTGTAATTCAAAAAGTGTTATACTCTGGATAGAACAGGACTTTTCTTAGGTAACTGAAACTGGATGTAATACCAAATGGAGGTTCCTTTCCTAGTCTGATTACATTTTAGCACTTTTTATCCTACACCTGTTCTTAGAGTGTCAGGGTCAGCTAGTATTGCTCTGTGTGACATAAAATAAAAGGCTAGTAAGCAGCCTCTGATAATTCTTATGCTTTCCTCAGGTCAGTCAGAGGACATCAGTGCAGGCACAGTAATCATCATCATTATCCTGATGCCATGGTTGGTGGTGGAAACATTGTTATACTGGTACTTATTGATAGCCAGTGAATTTCGGGCATGTGAACAACAGATCGCGTGGTTTTGAATACTTTGCTCTCTAGGTACAAGTACAAGCCAACTTTGTAAGAGCAGGGACAGAAAGTTTTGAAGATATTCCAAGCACCATGTACAGCAAACATGCAGCATGAAAGTCAAAATATGGGCTGAAGCACTGAATTAGTTTTAACTGTGTGGTGACTTTCAAAATTGCCAACATATTCTGGTGGAGGGTGCAAGATATGCCTATTGGAAGATCAGGAATTTTTGCTGTACCCTTATGGACTCAGCCACCTTATCGAGAGGGCATATTTCCCTACGTTCAGTATGGCACTGTTTATGATTTCAAAAAATTACCGCTTACATTTGCTTACACTTGCTGCTAAGGGGCTTGGGACTAGTTCTGTACAATACTGTCATTTTAAAATAGGGGCTGCAGAATACTTATTAAGATGTGGATATTAACAAAAAACAAAGCAAGTGGGACAAAATCAGGGACAGTTTGGTTAAAAAATGTACATTAACTAGATCTGAACATAAGTATGAACAATCCCCCCCTCCCCCTTTTAAAATTAATTATAAAAAGTGTCAGAAGTTTTATGGCAGACATCCCTGATTTTAAAATACAATTTTTTTATTACAACCTTTATAAATCACACAGGATTAAAGGCGTGAAGGTAAATAGTAATCCTGTGTTGGCTGCTCTATACATATGTGCCACTGCTTCCCAGGAAACTCTCTTTTTAGTGTCTAAAAGGGACCCAGCCACAGATTTCAGTGATAGGTGTGTGTATGTGCAGTTGGAGCCATGATTTAGGTTTGGCATGCTATAAAGATTACGATCAGCAGCAGAGTTCAGGTTCAAACTGAGATTCAAATGTCACCAAAAGTGTGTGGGGTGTTTGGGTTCACGGCTTTGGTTTGAGCCTCCCTCTGGTTTTATTTGTTATGCCTATATTTAGAATCCAGGTACTTCAGCTGTTCCTGAGGGAATTCTGCACCAAAACATTAAAAACTTGGAGCAAAAAAAATTCTGCATGTTTTATTTGTCAATAAATAAACTAGGAGGCTCCAGCATGGCAGTGGGGAGCATAGGTCACTGGCTGCACAGAGGTGGGAGCTCCTCCTGCAGGCCTCCCTCCCTGACATGGACTCAGCGGTGAGGCTGCACCCAACTCTGACACAGTGCAAGGGCCGGGCCTGCCTCAGAAACACCCAAGGGCTCTGTCCCTTTTGTGCCAGGTGCACCAAGATATCAAGCAAGTGGGACAGAGTCTTGCATGCACACCCAGCTCTGGCCCCCGACCCAAATGTGGGGCAAGCAGGCTCAGTCCAGCAAGATCCAACTGTGGAGGGGCTTAGTGTGGGGGATCCAGGTGTGGGGTTAGAGAGTTCTGTGTGGGGCAATCTGGATGCAGGTGGCTTGGTGGAGGTCAGGGTGTGTGGAGAATCTGAATGCACAGAAGCTCATTGGGGGGCTCCGAGTACAGGGAAAATGGGACTCTGCAGGGAGGTCCAGGTAAAGGTGGTTGGGGCTCAGTGGGAAGAGTGTGGGGCTCAATGGGGGGATCTGAGTGTTGGGAGCTCAGCATGGTCTCTGGGTGCTGGGGGAGTGGGGCTTGGTGGGGTGGGGGTTCAAGTGCAGGAGGCTTAGAGGGGAATGGTCTGGGGGCATGCGTGGGGGATCCTGATGCAGGGGTGGGGGGACTTGGCTGGGGGGGTCCAGGTGCAGGGGGGTCGGGCTTAGCAGGGGGCTCTGGATGGAGGGGGTGAGGCTTGATGTGGCAGGGGGAGTCTGGGTATAAGGGGGGGGTCCCGACACACAGGGTATGGGCCGATGGGGGAGCAACTTCCTGTACAATTACCCCTTCCCTCGTGGCTGAGGAGAAATAGGGGTGGGGAGAATTCTGGGGGTGGGTCTGACCCAGCCCTGGGCCGACGCTCCTTGAAGAGGAAGACGATCTGAGCCCGGCACAGGGTAAGCGCCACCAGCTGGGGCACTCCAAGCCCCATGGTGATATACCTTTCCGCCAGCTGCTCCAGGCGCCCAAAATGAGTCCCCATACTGCTGTGGAGGGGCTCCTTTCAGATTCCCTTTGCTTCCCTGTCAGAAGTCATTTTTCTGCGGGGAAGCAAAGAAATCTGCAGGGGACATGATTTCTGTGTGGAGTAATCAGTGTGTACACTGTAGTTAGGGAGGAAGGATGAGCTTGTGGCTAAGACATGGACTGGGACTCAGGAGAAGTGGGTTCTGTTCCCATATTGCCACAGATTTCCTGCGTAATAGTGAACAGTCACATAACGACACCATGCCTCAGCTTCTCCATAAGGATAACAGCATGTTCCTATCTAAGGCAGTTGTGAGGCTGAATCTATTAATGAGGTGCTCATATGCTATGATAATGAACACCTTATGAAAGACTATAAATAAATCTCAGGTACTGTGGACTCTTGGTAAGTATTCACCTTTTAGTGGCAACTTTTGTATATCTAATAAATATTTATTCACTGTAACTAGCTGAACAATTATTATAAATGATTAGAGCAGCTTTCCTTTAAAAGAGATCTGAGTTTATTTTATGTGAATATGTCCTGCAAGCCACAACAATCTAATATACTGCTAGTTTGACTTTAGCCTGTTTGTAGCATTAAAATATTGAGTAGACGTGACTAATTCCTTATATTCCAGTCAGGAACATCTGCAATACAGACAGATTTAATACTGACTACTCTTTGTAGAATCAGTGGTAATGCCTGGACATATGCAGCATAAGACAGCTCTTCTAGGGCCTGAATCAAAGCCTATTGATGTCAACGACAATCTTACCCTCGACAAATATATATTTCCTTATAATTATCTAGCTAAGCTATGGAACAAATAGGTCTTTCCTTTGCAATTTAATTAAACTGCTCTAGGAAGAAAATAATAGAATTTTTGGTATTAATTTTACCTTGGTTTAAAATCTGATAACTTAAATGTTTTCTGCCCAAGTTTCTCTTGTAAATACCAGAACTTACTTTTTAGAATCTGTGAACATGTCCAACCTCTGTTCTCTATTCAGATACTCAAAGACACTTCCCTTTGCTTTCTCACCTTTGTTGCATAGAGGGGATTGTAAAGATAGGTAGCATGTTTTAAATGTAGGAGTGACTATATATGTTTATGCAGTTGAACAGAGTCAGGCCTTCTTTCTTGAATGAACCGAGGCTTTGCCAACTACCATGCTTTTATCACAAGGCCCATGATATACGCTGTTTTTCTTAAAGCTCCAATGCCTGGAGTTGGGTTCGTACAGGAGAATCTCAGTTTTCATAAAAAAATTCTAGGTGTAGCCCTTACGGATACAGAGTCTGAAAACGTGAACACTAATTGTTCAAAAGCAGAAGGCAAATAAAAAGGACCCCAAATCTATTGTTTTTAAAATACCATGATTTTAAGCCAGTCTCATGATTGTGCGGGCCTGACTTGTGGTTTGGGAATCTTGGGCTCAGCAATACTGAACCAGCCTCTTAATTGTTTATTAAACATTATAAGGAGAATAGACCCATATACAGTGAGGAGAAAGAGAAGCCCACTTCATGCATCTTTCTGACATCCTGCTGAAGGTCCTTTGTACACACAGTGCCTTTAGGGCTCTCCAGGTTTTGTGGAGGGATGGCTTGGGGGAAAGGAGAGCATGGCTGGAGCCAGAGGATTGCTACTCTACACACCGTCCCCCTCTGTCACACCAGCAGAATTTCCCATGTTAATAACTATAATGAGCATTTTAACTTCTGCACTTCTCGCTCTGTCTCTTAGGGATGGAAGGGGATGGGCTTTGCACCGCCATGGTCAGAGAACCTTACTGTCAGGAGGGAAGAAAAAATAAGAATGCAGCACTGGGGTGGGTGCCCCTTCGCGTAAATCTCCACCCTTTTTCCAAAGGCTCTAGACCCATTTGGAAGAAAGAAGAGCAGCAGAATACGGATCCTGGACTTCAGAAAAGCGGACTTTGACTCCCTCGGGGAACTGATGGGCAGGATCCCCTGGGAAGTTAATATGAGGGGGGAAAGGAGTCCAGGAGAGCTGGCTGTATTTTAAAGAAGCCTTATTGATGGTGCAGGAAGATGTGCAGAAAGAATAGCAAATATGGCAGGCGACCAGCTTGGCTTAACAGAGAAATCTTCGGTGAGCTTAAACACAAAAAGGAAGCTTACAAGAAGTGGAAACTTGGACAGATGACTAGGGAGGAGTATAAAAATATTGCTCGAGCATGCAGGGGTGTAATCAGGAAGGCCAAAGCACAATTGGAGTTGCAGCTAGCAAGGGATGTGAAGGGTAACAATAAGGGTTTCTACAGGCATGTCAGCAACAAGAAGGTGGTCAGGGAAAGTGTGGGCCCCTTACTGAATGGGGGAGGCAACCTAGTGACAGATGATGTGGAAAAAGCTGAAGTCCTCAATGCTTTTTTTGCCTTGGTCTTCACAGACAAGGTCAGCTCCCAGACTGCTGCACTGGGCAGCACAGCATGGGGAGGAGGTGAGCAGCCCTCAGTGATGAAAGAACAGGTTAAGGACTATTTAGAAAAGCTGGACATGCACTAGTCCATGGGGCCGGATCTAATGTATCCGAGGGTACTGAGGGAGTTGGCTGATGTGATTGCAGAGCCATTGGCCATGATCTTTGAAAACTCGGGGTGATCGGGGGAGGTCCCGGACGATTGGAAAAAGGCAAATATAGCGCCCATATTTTAAAAAGGGAAGAATGAGAATCCAGGGAACTACAGACTGGTCAGCCTCACCTCAGTCCCTGGAAAAATCATGGAGCAGGTCCTCAAGGAATCCCTTTTGAAGCACTTGGAGGAGAGGAAGGTGATCAGGAACAGTCAACATGGATTCACCAAGGGCAAGTCATGCCTGACCAACCTGATTGCCTTCTATGATGAGATAACTGGCTCTATGGATATGGGGAAAGTGGTGGACGTGATATATCTTGAGTTTAGCAAAGCTTTTGATACAGTCTCCCACAGTATTCTTCCCAGCAAGTTAAAAAAGTATGGCTTGGATGAATGGACTATAAGGTGGACAGAAAGTTGGCTAGATCATTGAACTAAATGGGTAGTGGTCAATGGCTCGATGTCTAGTTGGCAGCTGGTATCAAGCGGAGTGCCCCAGGGGGTCTGTCCTGGGGCCAGTTTTGTTCAAGATCTTCATTAATGATCTGGATGATGGGATGGATTGCACCCTAAGCAAGTTTGCGGATGACACTAAGCTGGGGGGAGAGGTACATATGCTGCAGGGTAGGGATAGGGTCCATAGTGACCTAGACAATTTGGAGGATTAGGCCAAAAGCGGGTCACTTTCGGGAGCCACCCGTGGTAAGCCCTGCCACCCAGAGCACTGGCGTTGCATCACACTGAGGCTGCGGGGGAGAAGAGACAGCAGGGGAGGGGCTGGAGGTAGCCTCCCCAGCCGGGAGCTCAGGGGCCGGGCAGGATGGTCCCGCAGGCCGGATGTGGCCCGTGGGCCATAGTTTGCCCACCTCTGCCCCACACCCAAACTCCCTCCCAGAGCCGTAGGCAGGTGTGGGGGGTGGGGTGGGGCAGGACTTGGAGCCGTTCTGGGTACCACCAAAAATTATACAAATCTGCTGCCCCTGTACCCAGGAACTCTACATGGTTAAATTCACAAAGTAACCTACAGCGTTGCCAATTCTTGCAACTTTATCATGTGTCTGTTGGGTGGTTTTCTTAAAGCCTCAGCTCCGAAAGTCGGGTGATAATGTGAAAATTTCAGCTTTCATTTCAATAACAGGATGTTTCTAGCCCTCTTGGTTGCAGAGAACAGCATGAAAACATGATCCCTGATGGCTCTAAAACAGAAGGCAAATAAAAGTGTCCTTTTTTTTTTACTCTCCTTTTTTAATCTCACTAGATTCAACCTATGCTCCCCTTCTCCCCCCCGCCCAACTATAAAGTGTTCAAAATTTGGTTCCAAATTGTGTGTCCTGAACCCTTCTCTTTCAGTACAGTTTGGAAATGCCACTACCATCAAAAGGGGGGAAGGGGGCCTGTGGGAGTTTCTTATCTGGATATCCTACTAGCTCAATTGCTATCCTGGCCTGACGGGAACAATGTGGCCTGTAAACTTCACCCAACAAGAAATACATCATTGTATCAACAGCACCAGAATGTGTTATTACTACCAAAGTGTGAAAGACTGTCTGCGAAACACCTTCAAAACAGTGCTTAGAAGCTGTGCCAGGAAAAAATAATCATGCAAGAAAATAAATCCAGCCCAGCACAAAAACAATGGCTCCCTGAGGAAGCAGCCTGTGCCAGAAGGGACACATGCCAGAGCATCTTAAAGAACCACCCCAGCCACTCCCAGAGTGGGCAGCATAATAAAACAATACAGTACCACCCTCTGCTTGCCTAACTGCCTTGGCCGAATAGATCATCACTCAAAACCAGTGAGGCCTAGGAGTATAAAACTCAGGAGAAAGACAATTAATAGACAATGCAGTTATTTTATTTTGCAGCCTTGAGGGAGCCTTTGTGGTGTGAGACATATTTGTCCTACCTAGCAATGGTTTACAGATAGCGCCAGTGGGCAAGAGGCAGGCACACATAAAAGTAGAAGATGAGCTGAGTTTTCAGAATCAGCTGCAGCAGAACCCTCTCCACCTTGCATTAGGGGAATTCTCTTCATGAAGAGAACTCTGTTTTAAGGATGATGTTTAAACTCATTTCCATAAAATTATCATGTGGAAAGAATGATAGAGCTTCTGTCCATTCCCTGACTGTCTCTAGAAGTTAGGCTCCAGGTCCTCAAAGGTACTTAGACACCAAACTCCCATTGAAATCAGTGGGAATTAGGCATCTAAATACCTTTGTGTATCTGGTCCTTGGTAACTGGACATGTTTGATGTGTGCTTCTTGTTAGGAAAGAAATTCACTACATCCTATTAGATCAGATGGTAGAACATCTGCATATTGTTTTACTCAACCACTAATTTAGGCTCAAAAAACCCCAAAAATTATTTGAAACTCCTAATAACTCACTCAGCTCAAAACTTTGAGTCTAGCAGCAGGATTACTTTGGGATTTTTTGTTTTGTTTTATTATTGTGCCAAACTAATCAACTGTCCAAGATTATCCACTGATTGATGTCCCTTTCATTAATCCTTCTCTCAGTCGAATTTATAAGGGAAGTTGCAGCCTCTGTGGAGCATTTTAGAAAGGATTTCAATGTCAGAATTTAAAGGGAAAATTAGTTGGTAATCAGCACATTCTACTGGTTGTGGCAGGGATCTTCACCACTTTGAAAATTAAACTATAATAGGTATCAAACAGAACCAAGAAGCTTCCTTTATACAGTCAGAGTCAACTGATCAGATAACTTGATATAAATTAATTCAGAAACCACAAGAAGTTTTATCACACTTGAATCTTCAAACAGAATGCCTAGTGTTCAATTCTCTCATTATAGGTGGAGTCACCCTCGACACCTACAATTAAGGTTGCCTAACACTTTCCATTATAGACTCCTGTTTTTGGTTGCTTAGAGATTTATCAAACTTTAATCATTCCGTCTGACATTTTCCACACTGGTATCTGCCCAAAGTGATTTTTTTTTATTTGTAAGTTTCAGAAAATAGGGTTTGGCTGTTTCCGAAAACACTGCTAACAGAAAAATAGTTGTGCTGTTAAATATTTCCAGCTGTTTCTTGGAAGAGCTTCAGCACTTCCATGCTTTAGAGCAGGAACTTGAAATTTGGAAGGGGGATACTTCAGGGAGGTATTCCCATTTGCTGTTCCCATTAAAATCCACCCACAGTTAGCTCAGCTATAAACCTCTGAAAACCACCAGTTTCATATGTGTAGTAGAGCTTATTAGCAGCTTCCTGCTCAAACCTTTGAACAATTTTAATCTACTGAGCATGCTCGCAGGCACAGAGGTAAAGGGCTAACACTCTTATTATTTATAATTTTTGTAATTAATTTTTCCAAATACAACAAATATACCAAAATATCAGATTCATCATAATACACAAAGGAAATAAAGAGGGTTAGGCTAAAGGAAGCAACATCTCTCTCTTCAGGGTCTATGTTAATTACAGACCTCTAAAAAGTCAGGCCAAATTGCTTTGAATTCCCTTTCTGCAGAATGCCAGTCATTTGTTAGCTGTGAGGTCAGCCACATCACTGAGCCAGGCATCAATATTTGGTGGGGACAGACTTTTCCATTTTTGCAGGATTAATTTTGTAGGGACCAAAACTGCATGTTAGAACCATGCTGCCTTGTTATTAGCTAATCTCCAGGTATCAGGAATATATCCAAGAATTAAATGTAAGGAGAAGGGCTCCAATTTAGGATCCAATATCAAATTGGTCCTTTAACACACTTTATACCGGAAGTCTTTATAAAGGGTCATTCCCAAAACATATGAGCTAATGTAGCACCAAAAGAGTTACATTTTCAACAGCAGTCTGCATTTATGTGGCCCATAACCAGTAGCCTATGTGGGGACCAGAGTATTGGAAGCAGGGCTGGCTCCAGGCACCAGCGCAGGAAGCAGGTGCTTGGGGCGGCCAATGGAAAGGGGCGGCACGGCTGGGTCTTCGGCAGCAATTCGGCGGCGGGTCCCTCAGTCCCTCTTGGAGCGAAGGTCCCGCTGCCGAATTGCCGCCGAAGAATGAAGTGGCGCGGTAGAGTTGCCGCCGAAGTGCCACCGATCACGGCTTTATCNGTCATTCCCAAAACATATGAGCTAATGTAGCACCAAAAGAGTTACATTTTCAACAGCAGTCCGCATTTATGTGGCACATAACCAGTAGCCTATGTGGGGACCAGAGTATTGGAGGCAGGGCTGGCTCCAGGCACCAGCGCAGGAAGCAGGTGCTTGGGGCGGCCAATGGAAAGGGACGGCACGGCTGGGTCTTCGGCAGCAATTCGGCGGCGGGTCCCTCAGTCCCTCTTGGAGCGAAGGTCCTGCTGCCGAATTGCCGCCGAAGAATGAAGTGGCGCGGTAGAGCTGCCGCCGAAGTGCCACCGATCACGGCTTTATCTTTTTTTTTTTTTTTTTTTCCTTTTTCCGCTTCGCCACTTGGGGCGGCAAAGAAACTGGAGTCGGCCCTGATTGGAAAAAGCTTTTGGTGAATAAGTTGTAGGCTCGGGTCTATAGTTGCTTTTTAAAGATTAGATACAATTGTTTTCCAGTGGGTCGCAGATAGTTGTGTATCCAAATTTCTATTCTAAGCAACTTTCAAATTATCAATCTTCGGCTGAGTTTTTGGGCCAAAAAATTGTAAAAGGATACCATTGGCTGAGAAAATCCAGGAAGTTTCCTCCAAAATAATAAAAGTTCTGGAGGTCCCAATGCATCTGGTCTAAACACATTCCTAAGTAAATGCTTGAACTGGAGATATTTCCATGCTCTGGAGCAGGGTAAGCCAAATTGTGGCTGAAGATCAACAATGTTTTAAAATTATCATTGTCAATTAGCTGCGACAGTGTCATAATTCGTCAAGGTTTTGTCACCAATTTTTAGGACAGGATTGCTCCATAGGACCAAGAATGGATGGAAGCAGAACCTTTTAGCCATATTTGACCAAGGTTGCCTCACAACCGTTATTGTGAAGTGCTAATACTGTTCATGGGGAGGATGATGCAGCAGCTGCCGTTTTGTCCTTATTTTGACTTTTATTTTTGGTGCACTCTCGCCAGCACAGTGACTAGGAGTGATGAGTTTCATTTGAAGGCTAGTTTTAGACGAAGGGGGACCCAGCAGGAAAAGCACAACTGACTTTTGAAATTATTAAAAAAAAATGCAAACATAAGCAATAAACAGCAAACATTTTTGGAACAAAATTTCTATTTTTGTATCAGATTGGAAGATTCAAATTTTTCTCTCTGTGAAATATTTTACAATCTCTGTGACATTGTTTTACCTTAAATAGTAAAGGATTATGTCCCCATCCTTGTACTGTTTGTGTACTGTTAGCAAGAATTAGTGGTATGTGTATGTAGAAATGGATTTGCATGTGATTTACATTTTCCGTGTAGCATAGAGTTTGTAGCACTAACAAGAAAACAACATGAGGGTAACATAGAAACTTTATAAAATAAGTGACAAATGTGGCAGGACCCTTGCATGATTGAGATTTGTGAAAATATGTGACAGATTCAGGAAGGATGAGCATCCCAGCAGAAAAACACTCCACTCATATAATTTTTCAGTGCATACTGGAATATTTATGTATAGTACCATGCTATAAATTATCAGCAAAATATGAATCACTGTCAGCTTCTGTTTGACCACATATGTGGGACATCTGCAGATTCAGCTGCGGCTCCCATGTCTGACTTCACCCTGTAGTTTAACTGTCACATGCATGTGAAGTATTAAAGGGACACTATCAACTTGAAGCATGATTAACACCCCCTGCCACCCGACATGCTCCACAGGTAAAAGAAATTTCATATTCTACACCTGTATTCTACTCCTGCCAGATTTTAGGGTATTACAATCAGTTTTCTTATTTTAAAAAAAAATGGTTCTCTCTCCTCTGTGTGAAAGCATACCACAAACAGAGGAACTAATTATTTATACAGAAGAAACTATGAAACGCGTTGTACAAAAAGTGCTGGCAAACGCATAAACAAGCAGAAAAATAGAGGAAAAAAGTGTGTATTTTTCACTTGTAGTTACATGTCACTTGTAACAACAGTATGTAAGCAGTTTTCTGGCAGTAGTCTATGAGGGTTTTTTTTATGTTGGCATCACTTTAAATGAGGGGGTGTAGTATGTTCGGGAACACACACTTCAGATTTTCCAGGTCTTTCCAGGATAGGGAACCAACGATATAATCCCTGCCCATTGCCCCATCTGAACCAGTGGGAAAAATAAGTCAGCATTCAAAGAATGTAAATAAGGACTTATTTCTTATTCCAAACCTTTATTTTACCACTGTTTTAAACTAGAACAGGTTGAAGTCTACCTTCTACAGCCCATTGATTCATGGGAAAAGGAAATGTTTAACAGACCTGCAGTCTACACCTTACGTTACATATGGTGGATCTATTGGCAAAAATGCACACATGGTACATTTGTTTTAAACAGAGAAGTCACAGAAACAAACAATTGCTAATTAATTACTAGTAAGATTCAGGACTAAGATCAAAGTGTTTTGCCACAGTTATTAATTGGTTTTGGTCAGATTCCTCAAACTTGGGTGTCTGTAGTTGAAGATCTCAATAGAAATGGTCTGATTTTCAGACATTCCGAGAAACCAGTTTTCACAGAAATCAATGGGAGCGCTGGGTGCTCAGCACCGCTGAAAATCAGGCTTCTCCTATTGAAATGTCTAACTTTAGATGCCAAGGCCTTAGCTTCTCACAAACTTCAGCATGTACCTAATGAGTGCATGCGAGGGGTCCCATCAACTTCAAAGCGACTTCTCACATGAGCACAATTAACAAATGTACCTGTGTGTGAGGGATTAGAACCCAAGTTTGTCCCTTTTACTTTAATGTGCTCTCTCTTCAGCCATTCCTTCAAAAAAACAAAACAAACAAACAAACAAAAAAACCAACTAAACATGGTTAGGACTTCTCTCCTTAATCCATTTGCACGAAGTAATACATATCTTTTCTAAAAATGGGAGACTGAGTCAATATTGTACATTTGTATATTGCTCTTAATCCAAAAGTGCAAACAGAGTGGTACACAAAAGTCTTCTTGTGAATTATTTTAAGCAACCTAAGACACAGTTACTCTGACCGATACTCCTGAAATATTACATAGTGATGTCAAAAGATCTGATACTTCATGCTAATTTTATAGCTATGTTTTATGACTCCATTAATATTAACTCATTTTGGGCCCCATCTGGGTTCCACTGAAGTCAGTAGTAATCTTGGCACTGATTCCAGTAGTCACAGGATTGGGCCTTCTTAAAGGAATTGAAAAAGCGTTCTCTTAGAATAAGAGGTGCTTGTTAAAAATGTGCACATAGATGTTTACATTTGTATTATCGGAGATCAGTGGTATCTAAAAATCCACTTTACAGTTCATAATGCTGCAAGCCTATTAGGTTCTGAGAATACTACTCTTAGTGTTTTCTGAGACATATTACTATTGCTGCCATTTATGCAAGAAAGTATTGTGAAATCACTTTGTAAGCTAGCAGCAGAAGGCAATATGATGAGTGAATGTTTAAGAATCATTTTATTATTGCTTTACATCTCAATTTCTTTATCTTGATGAAAACAATGGGCCACATTCTGCTCTCAGTCATATTAGTTCAAATCTGGCACAACATCATTGAATCCTGAGAGCAGAATCTGGCCCCACTCACGTTTTTATACTTTGTAACACTGAATGCATTGGTTATTGTTATGGTCAGTAATCAAGACAATAAGGGGTGGGAGGTATGGGACATGTAAAATCCATCGAGGAGTGTGAGAGTCGGTGAGGATACTTCCAAAACCTGTTGAATGGAGACAGGGGATAGAAATAATGGAGGCTATTAAATACTGAAGGAGATAAAGTTATTGATTGCATAGATGACGCTAATAAAATCAACAGGCATAGTCAAATCGTTTCAGGAAACTAGAGAAGATACAAGGGCAAAACCACAACAGGATTACAATTGTTCCCCACTTCCACACACACTGCATTTCATTGGTATTTATATTACACATATATGCCCCAAACCTCAGGCCCTCCATCCGAGTAATAGGTGCATGGAGTTCCCAATGAAGGAATGCTTTTCCCCAGTCCCACAGATTGTTTTGTAGCTGCTTCTGACTGCCCTGGTTTCTGGAAGGAGATATGGCCTGCTGGATCTGTGTAGTTGTGGATCCATAAGTCCTAGCTCCTCTCCTCTCCCATATTTTCCCCTCCAAAACTCCCTCATATAGAACTCTGCTCCTTGGTATGCAGAGACTGTGGACAGTCTACACAGGCTTCAGCAGCCTGCCTCCTCATGCAGTAGAACTGCACTGGTTGTGCTGTGTCTAGGTCCCTCCTGCCACCAAATGTTATCACCAGGAATTGCACATGTGTAATTGAAGGCAGAATTTGGCTCTAACATGCCTGCGGGAAAAAGAATGAGCTGGGTGGAGAACAAAGTTGCTGACAGGCACTGGATAGATAGGTGACAAGACAATCATCATGGACAACATGAAGTCATAAGGGAAAATGCTTGGAGGGCTAAAGAGAGAAGGTGAAAAGTGTGGATACTACAGATTGGTGTCCCAAAACCTTAAATGGTTGGACCTTTTTGGCCTTGCCCTCTTCCCGCTCACTCATTTTAGCAAACTACCAGGTTCCTTACTTGTCCCGGTATCAGCTCCAAGAAAACGTCATAGTTTTCAGCTCAACTGGCTGGAAATCTTCAATTCCTGGGGTGAACCATGGAATCTTCTGTCGCAGTGATGCACCAGCCAGTTCAGTGGAATCTGAGGTGTGTCTGAACTGCAGCTACGATGGAATGAATAAAGTCTTTTCAGGGATGGAATTGCAGAGAAAGTTACTGTAGGTAATGGATCACCTCCAGAGACAGACAGCACCCACAACAATGTCCATCTCTATGCACTTTTCTGGTTGAAGGGAGACTCTAGAATGACCTCTAGAAAGTGCTGGCTCCAGGTGTGTGGAAGTGGAGAAAGAGTCATGGTCATGGGCACTTCTAATGTACTTCCTAACAAATTATCATGAACTTCAAAATGAATGATTGTCGTGTTATTTTAAAGCATCCTCGGGAGGTTATTTTCTAATGATAACTTGTAACTTGTTAAAACAGTTTCCAAGTTTGTTTAGATTGTAACCTGTGCAGGGCAAGGACTGTCTTTTAATGTGTGTTTGTATAGCGCCTAGAACTGTGAGGCCCTGATCCTGACTGGGGCATCTTGACACTACCGTAATACAAGTAATAATTAATACTAATAAGGTATCCTGAGAGTTCATAATAGCATTTTATAGCATTCAATGTTATTTTAAGTCATGGTAGCGCTGTGTGATAGCTGTGATAGCACCACAGGCACCAAAGAAGCTAGAGAGACCTCTCTAGTTCCCTCAGCTATCCCATCAAGTCTCTCAAAATTTCTTACTGACCCCTCGCGTCATTCTACATGATGCCATTGTGGATGCATTCCAGACCCCACCTTGATTTGTCAGTTGTGGTTTATACTTTAGTTAACTTACTGTTAACACAGTTGCAAACTAGATTTGGCTTGTTTTTGATTTAAAGATAAGCCTCCAAGGTTTCCACATCAGGAGAAAAAAAAAAAGAAAGCAAGAGATAGCTCTTAAAAGCTATTAGTGTGTGCATAGAACAGGGAAATGCTCTCAGTATAATGTACAGCGCAGTCACTGGAATAAAACAGGACATTTTTATGAAGACTATGAAAACAAATTCTGAAGGTCAGCTGCTTGCTTGACCTGAAGTCTGTTAAACAAATTATGTTCTGTTACACCAGTGACTATTTTCTTCAGTGGAGTTAAACCCACATAACAGAGAGCAGAATTTAGTCTGTTGTGTGTCCCACCTGTGGGTGTGGCAGAGGGAATGAGAAAGAGTTGGAGGATATGTTTAAAAAAAGAAAAATGGGGAAAGAAACAAAATGACAAGGAACAAAATGCTAAGCTAGGAAGGTATTTTGAACACAAGGAACTAATCTGAATCAAAGATGAAAGAAACAAAACCATTATCCACAAGTAAATATGTGATCTGGCATCCTGCAGTAAATCCCACATTTACAGTGGTATAGCCCTATGCTACTATACTCAATTCCCACTGGGGCAGCTGGGAAATGACAGTTGGGATAGGAAGACAAGGTGAGCGAGGTAATATCTTTTATTGGACCAACTTCTGTTGGTGAGAGAGACAAGCTCTCGAGCTACACAGAGCTCTTCTTCAGGTTGGGGTAGGAAGTCCATCTGAGGTACTTTGGAAGGTTGGTCCCTCACAGTAAAGTTTATGCATCCCTGTTCTTTTTCTCACTGGCAGCTGAGAGGAAAAAAAAAACTCTTAGTACCTGCCCCTCCCCCCCTTTGTACGCCACCAACAAGAAAACTGAACTGTAGCAGTTGGTGTTTTATTTTCATCAATGAGTCCTCAAGCCAACTGTGAGAATCCACCCTTTGAACAGGAGTCATTACAGTTCACATATGCTTAAACAATACTGTGCACCCCAAGATACTCTAAAATGCCTTTAAAATTTGTTTTTGGGGGCAGTATAACACCTCTAATCCTGTCAGTAATCTGCTGAATGGGCATGGTGGCTGTCCGAACACTCAGCTGAAATCCAAGCCTCTCTTTCTTACCATTATTATCTTCTAAACAAATAATCACTTTTGTATTGAATGATCCATTCATCTAGCTAGTACAGAAAACTTTCTACTAGAAAAAAAAAAGACTTGACAAAAAGATATAGGTGCTTCTGATTGTGAGGTTGTAGAGAGACTTGCAAGAGAGACTGGTACAGGGTGTCCACATTACTAATCCACTCAGTGGGTGCTGCTATACTATCTGCCATAATTTTGGGCAGTACGACTTCTGAAGTCCATACCGTCAAGAACACATTTTGGTGTACGCAGTCACTACATAGCTTATCCTGTGATGACATTCCAGGAACTATTGCCTTCTAGAGGTCATAGTATTGGAATTATGTTTAATAATGAAACTGTATCCTGGGCACCCAGGTAGGAGAAGTATTCATTGGGTGCTAGATAGTTCTTTGCTGGCATCCACCCATCTATGTTAAAAACCATGAAGCAGCAGGTTGACTTGAAATACGCCATTCTAGTTTGCTGCCAGATATTCCACTGCTCATTTTAGCAGCACTATCTAAAAAGCTGTTTCAGTGTCTGAAGAGGATGGATGGATTCAAGGATGGATTCAAAGACTGCCTAGTGACTATAATACAAATATACAAAAAGTCTGAAGATTTAATCTAGAAGGCTTTAGTTATTTGGTATAATAATGTGGAGAATTAGCCAAGAAAACAATGACCAGAAAGTTGTCTTTTTTACACTTATGACAGAAACTTCTCAAATGCTTCAAGGAAATCTGTGGAAGAGCTAAGCCCGTCTATGTCCAACAAATTATTCTTGCCATGAAAGTGGAATAAATCAGTCTCTTCCTCCTCTCCATTTTCATGTTCTTCTTGTCCTTCAACGAGGTTGGTCTCGGAAGTAGGAATGACAATGATACGTGGGACAGCAGTACTAATGATGGGGTCCAGGCCTCTGTTTATTTGAGTTTCTTGAGTTTCCCTTTGTGAGGTATCTGAGCCTCTTCCTTTGCTGATGCTGTTCAAGCCAACGGGAAGAGAAGCTGCTTTTAAGGAACTGGTCACAAGTGCTTTAGGGGAATTCTGTAGGACTGACCTCCCAAACAGCTTCTGCAAGTAGCTGGAGGAGAGCAAAACCTAGGGTAAAAAGAACACTAAATCTTTAGTACCATCATTTGACATATAACAATTGTAGGTTCTCTCACCCCACTGAAACTAGTGTTTGAAATCTCTTGTACCAGTCCATTACATTTTAGGTGCTAGTTCTCTTGAGCTGTTTCCCCATTAATATTTGAGCCACTGCCCCAAAATAAAATCGGTATCATGTGATCAATGTATTAAAATTTACCCAACTGTCACTTTTAGAAATGCACAACATATACAACAAAATACTAAATGAAGTAAAGAGACGCATATTTGGTCAAACATTTTCAAAAATGTGTAGGTAATGGACATTATCCCATTTTATGCTATGATCAATGGAGAAGCACATTCTGAAACACATTAAAGCATTATTTATCCATTCCTAATTTGGAACTGTATTGTACCCATTCTGCCATAAGTTTTTATGGTTACTGGGCTAAATCCTCAGCTGCTGCAAATCAGCACAACTCCATTGTCTTCCACTGGAGCTACGACAATTTACACCATTTAAGGATCTGACCGACTTCCTGTTTAAAAAAAACAACCACCTTCCAAGGAAAAAATGTATATATAAAAGGGAGAGTTTTTTTCAGGCATCCCAGTAGTGAAACAGCATTATGCTGCTGCATCAAAACTCTTTGGGGATGAAAGTAGAAACTTCCATGTGCTCACTCTTCAGAATAAAACTGAGTTTATTTCACAACATTTTCTATTCATTCTGTTCTATACAGGCTCTAATACCGCTCTCATCGCTGTAGTATCTGAGGCTACATGTACACTGCAATAAAAGAACTGGTGCACAGGCCCAGGTCAACTGAGTTTGGAGCATGTGGCTTGAACTGCGGGGCTAAAAAATTGCAATGTAGATGTTCAAACTCAGGCTGGAGCCTAGTCTCTGAGACCCTGTGGGTGGGGAGGATTTCAGAGCCTGAGCCTAAATGTCTACACAGCTATTTGTAGACCTGCAGCCTCAGTCAGCTGACACAGGCTCTGGGACTTGGTGCTGCAGGATTTTTATTGCCGTGTAGACATACCCTCAGGGTTTTAGAATAGCCTCTGCCTCCACCCTTAAGAAAGTTCCAATCCTGCATCAGATGCCTCATACATGTTCTAAATGTTATTTCTCAAACATTTTAATGCATGAAACCTGTCACATCCTGGAACCTTTATTCCGTATAATGAACAAAGAAGGATCTCAGATTAAATATATATATAGAACAGTTTGATTCTTCGTATCTTTATTTTCTTTAAATTCCATTTTCCCTGCCACAACCACAGTAACAATTTCAACAGTTATGTCCTGAGATGTTTCCTATGTACCTTGTCCTCCCAGTAGGTGGCACTGTAATCATAAGAAATATAGATAGTACCATATTTAACAAAAATTAGGGAAAAGAAAAATAATTCCACTTCTTTGGCTTCAGAAGCTCTTCACTTTCTATTCACTCTGATCGATCTATAATTTCATGATGCATTTTAGTTTACCTAGTACTCTCAAAAGATCAATCCAATCATCATCAGGAGTATAAAAATCAACCACCACCACCACTAATGCTTTAAAAAATGTAAATAATAATAAAGCAAGTTTTTGTAATCAGACAAATATTTTTTAAGTAAACAGGTTTGTGTTCTTTTGGGAGAAAATGTAAATCCTTTAATAAGCTCATCCAAAGAAACAGGAGGGAGAGAAAAAGACAGAGAATGTCCTTTTGAAAACCTATTTTATTTCCTTTTTTTCTCATAACTAGGAGCCAGAGACTCCTGAGTTCTAAACCTGGCTCTGACAATGACTCCCTCAGTGACCTTAGACATGTTGCTTAACCCCTCTTCCTCAGTTTTCCCATGTCCAAAATTATGGCAATCCCTCACAGGAATGCTGTGAAAATTAGTTAGTAAATGTTTTCACAACATTCTGAACATGGAAAGCATGAAGTATTAATATTGGCTTTCCTAAAATAATTGCAATGATGATTATAAAAATACTTAGTGAGAGATAGAAACGAAGTTGTTAAAGAAAAATAGAAACCCCTCTCTGGCAAGGAGAAGCAACATTAAAAAGAAAAATATAATGAATACTTCACTCCTTTAGATATTTCTGTGAAAACTGATATAGCTCAGGGCAGAGAACAAGTCTTGCTCTTTGTTTTATAAAGCATCTTGTACATTTATGGTAATATATACATCCATATATTATTAACCTTGAGTGTCTTCTTAGGTCTCCTCCTCTCAACATACATTAAGTGTCTTTCTTCTATTGGAGGTATTTCTCTAGCACTGATAAACCATAGTACTTAAGCTCATAACATTAGTACACTGCAACATGATGGCCAAGTGTATCTTTATCTCCTTCTAGTGGCTGGACTATGTACAAAGAGGTTTTCTGAATTTGCTAAAGCCCCGGAGCTGATGAACTAGGTTCTTTAGCTCAAACTGTTGATGCTCATGCTTTTAGATCATGACAACCTGGTTGTAAGATATTTCACATTTGAGCAAAAGATTTTGCATTTGTGGGAATGGGATAGGACGGGTTTGATGCTATTGTCCATCTCTCCCTCCCTTTGGGTATCACATTGGATGCCTATAGCTTATGCTATAAAATAACAATATATTCCAATTCCATAGACAGGAATTAATAATTTAAATTTAATTATAATGATTTCTGCAGCTACGGTGATGGTCATTTTAAAGGGATGCACTCAAAGTGGACAAAACCAGAATATGACACTCCCTAAATGAACACTTTAAGGATCCCTGACACAGAAGAAAAGTCCAGTCCTCCAAACAGGGCCAGCTAGAGAATTAAAACTCCAGCTCCACAGCTGCATAAGCCATTCACCACACATCAGAGCTCTGTGTTTGTAGTGAATATGGTTGTGTGCGCACACGGCACCATCTCCCAGCTTGGTGGGCCTGCCTTGCTCCTGTGAGCAGGCTGCTTGTTATAAATAACAGGGATCCTGCTCTTTAAAGTGCTAGGACAGCAGAATTCTTGTTAATTTCAACCCCTGCAGACTCACAATAATGTAAAGACCAGGGAGAACAGAAGAACGGTTTAATGGGGTGACAACAAAGACATTAGCGCCTGCAAGATACCTTGCTGAACAATAGCACTGTGTCAGTCCTTGTCTTTGAAGGCTTATGGCTTTCCAAGACTAGGGGGAATTGTTAAAAAAGTACCATTTGGACTAATGTTAAAATATGGACCTTCAGTATGCCTATAGGTCTTCTACACTCAGTATACATTATTGTTTCTCTGCCACAGGTATTTCTGTAGTGCCCATCCCCATTGTATCTCAGCTAACAATATCTGCCTTTTAATCTACAGATATACAGGTAGAGTAGATATTGCTATCTTTTGGGAGTGTATGGGGACTGCCCTGTGAGATCATTGTAACTGTCTGAATTTTATGATTAGAGCCTCATTTCACACTACCAACATAGCCTAGTCACTGTCACATGACACATCACTTTCCTGGACCTGAGGAAAAGCTCTGTGTGACTAGAAAGCTTGTCTCTATCACCAACAGAAGTCGGTCTGATAGAAGATACGACCTCACCCACTTTGTCTTTCACATGTTTTAGTGTCATTCTAGATTTGATGTATAATCATGTCAGTCCATTGCCATAGGCCATTAGTCTCATCACTCCCAGATGCTAACACAGAAAGCACACTCTCCCAACATGCTGGGAGCTCTGGGAGGCATTGCTCCTGGGGTGGTAATTAGCTGCCACACTCTGGCCTTGGCTATGTGTCAGCAGCCCACCAGCAATTTTGCATTAAGCAATCTTGATCTGAATCAACTTACGAAGAAGATATCATAGGATACAATAAGTTTCCTGATCTTGACAGGATGGGCAGTTTTTGTTTTTTTTAACGTGGAGCAGAGGAAAAGTGAGATTATTCTCTGCCTCAGAAACTTTACTATATTGATAAATACACGGACTAAATGATCCTTGACCTGACTCCAACTCACAGCAAGAGCAATAGTAGGTTTTAAGTGTTGCAACCAAAATCTGTTGTAGACAATCTGGTCATGCTATCTAGAAGTCTAAAGCAAATGCCTAAAAGGTCAACTTTGTGTTTTTAGGGCAACCAGAAGACCTGATGTTGAAGTGCTCTCATTGATCTTGACAAGAGGATACATGCTGGAAGCTACTGAGATATGCTTGTGCATGTAAGCAGCACAAAGAAGAGCTTCACACCCTGCACCTGGGACACTCAATGTGAATATTGTGAAAGCTCCTATCTGCAGCATTATAAACCACATATGTCAGTGAATAGTACTGAGAGCAATAGAGTGCAGGAACCCAATCAAGGGCTACTTATCAAAACTACTGGACAGCCATCCTTCGAGGACAGTGTGGCCAAGTTACAGTCATTAAAATAATGAATTACTATGGGTCAAAATGTCTATGAAGAAAACCTCAGATTTCCTCCCCTCCACTTCTCTCTCAGGAAAAAAAAAAGGAGAAAAATAAAGAAGAGATTGAGTTGGGGGTGTCTGGAAGGAATCCCCGAACTCTTCTTCCTCTCCACTGTCTTAGGCGTTATGTCCAGACATGGATTTAGCAAGGGAGCTCTGAAGCAAGGTGAGGTCACCCAGTTTGGGCCCATTCCTGCCAGCAGGAACTGGACATTTCAGGCACCCAACCTTGTGACTGAGGGTTAGACGGAGACTTCACAGTCAGGGCCCTTTCCCCACTTTCTTCTGCACAGAGGGTGTGAGCCTCTACTGTTTTCATGGCTTCCAAAGCCAAGGCCTAAATATAGCACCTCTATATAAAACACTAGCTGCCTTCCTCACCAAGAGACAGGAACAAACTGGAGGTCTGGGCACAGAGGGCCACATCCTCAGCTGTTGTATATCAAAGTAGCTCCATCGATTTAAGCGGAAATATGCCAATTCACACCAGGTAAGGGTGTGGCCCAGGGTGCATGACAGAGGTGGGATTTGGCACCAAATCTCTTGCTCCCAATAGGTCCTTCACTGACAACTGAGGAGCAGACCTACTCATTGTCAATACTGGCTCACCAAGCTACAGAACGCTGGCCTATGTGGTGGCACTTGATCTCTGTCATCATTGTCTTTTTTTGGTTTTAAAGTGATGAAACTGATTGATGTGACTTTTGCAGTGGCACTACCTGGAATGAAAGAAAGTGAGGATTATTCTGTCAACAGAAGAAGGTATCACACCACACTAAATTATTTAATTTACCTTGCCCAAGATTCCATAAAGCCTTAATGTTACTCTGCAGCCAGCAGCAATGTTTTATTGGGCCAGATCCCCATTTACATTAAGGCCCCTTTACACTATCCTAGCAGTGTAAAAGGGCCTTAAAGTAGAAACAAACTGCATTTACACTCACTTTAAGTCCATTTTACATTGCTTGAGCAGCATACAGGAGCCACAAATGTGAATGAGGATCAGGCCTATTATTTATACAGCAGCAACGGTGTGGTGGATGCTTTCACAGATGAGAGTGGAGGTCCGTGCCTCAGAGAACATACAACCTAAACAGATAGCACATAGATGAAGTGCAGAGATGGGATCCAAAAGCACGAGCTGACAATACCGTACAACTTGTCAGTGACGCAATCATTCTTACGCTGTTTTTTTGTTTTTTTCAAAAATTATTTTCTACTGCCTGCTTTGTCAATGCTTTATAAAGGGGAGGACTAAGGTTTTCCAGGCCTTGTGGAAGAAGCGACGTGAAAGAGACACCTGAAGGACGAGTGAGTGGATGCATTCAGGAATAGGGAGATCAGTTTGCTGTGATTCCCGGGATAGCTTCTCACTTAAACTATGCTGTCTCTAGAAAAAGAACCAGAGATCCAGAAGGAAAGAAAGGTGACTGAATCAGGTGACACTTCTTATGGTGTATTGTTAGTTCAGTTAGACATGTCGTAGGTACTGCCATGAAGAGCTGGGTACCTACAAACCTGGGAGTACTAGCCAATCTATTAGTAGGTTGGGTATTGAGAGTCTCATGCCTTTGTCTACTGAAGGTGTAGCATTGGCATATTTTTCCATGTGATTCACAGCAGTACTATATCTGGAAGTCCAGTGATACTGAAAAATCAGCAAGAGCTGATTCAGGGGTGATCTGAGGTCATCTTCCGAAGTTCCACCTCTGGAAAAGTGACACTTCTGAGAAAATGACACCAAACTGCAGCAGTTTGGTTTGTAGTTTTGTTGCATCCACAAGAGATGCGCTCAGTACTCACCATCTCCAGTTTCAGTGAGAGAAGGGGGGCAAGCTGCCAGACTTTCCCACTCTCAGGGAGAAATGGGAGTTTCTCTCTCCTCTTCCCCCTCAACAAAGATAAAACATTTTTTTAATGTATACTAAAATGAGGGTGCAAAAAAAAAAATGGCTTCCACTACTTCTGAATCTGACTTGAAACCCTTATTTTGTAGCAAATGGAGTCTACCACAACATGGAGGTGAGTTCCTTAGATTTGGGAGTGGGTTGAGATCAACCAGGACTGGAGGAGGTAAACCTGCTGAGATGAAGCGGTCAGGTTCTTAAATTCATCCCCACTAACTACGCTACAAGTCAGCATTTGATCTGGCTTTGGAATGGTAGGTTGCTTTTCCAGCAAAGGCAAAGCAGCAGGGAAAAGAGTTAAAGCATTCATAGGGCCTGTAATGGTGGGGTGGGAGAAACCTTCAAAACCACAAATACAGGTGAGGTCTTCAAGATGTATCCACCTGAGCATCAAGATTGAATGGGTAAACCAGAGAAGACTTGCCAAAGAAAGATTATACAATAAAAACAAGACGCAATTAAGTCCTTCTTTTACCTTTTCTTCAGTGATTGCATTGCAGCTGTGGGCCTTCAGAAGCAGTTCCCTCTTCTCCTCCTGTCTCGGACATGATGAAAAAGAGTTACTTCTGGAAGGCTGCAGTTTCTTATGAACTGGCTCCACTGGCTCAAGCTCTACGTCACTCCAAGCCTAAACACCAGGTGAGAATTATTTCAAACAGTTATATTCGTTCTAACTTTTTTAATTTTCTTTTTCATCTGCTGGTAAGCAGGTTGCTTTTGCGTGTAGACAAAATGAGAGTGTTCTAAAATGGGCCATATACCCAGCCCTGAGGAATCCCCCATTAGACAAGAATTATTGCACATACTCTTGATTTTCAATCTTCCTGCTCTCCTGGGAGTTGTCTCTTTGGAAGCACAGAGCTTGTAACACATAGTGCATCCATTTTTACCCAGACTTTTTACTCACCTTTGATCTCTGTGGTATAGTGATGCTTGTGGCACCTAAGCATTAGATATCCAGTAGCAGAGAGAGTACAGTCTGGAATGTGGGCAGATACTTCACTTCTTTTCCCTGTGCCTCACTAGGAATGGAGCTCAGTCCTGATTTGCTACAATCCAGATATTCCATTTCTGGACCCATCTTGTGCAAAGATTGTGAATCATGACAAATTATATGTTGATTTTGTGATTCGGACAAAAGGCGGAGACCAAACTGTTTCCCACATGCACTTAAGTGAGGATTTGAAATGAGGTCCATGAAGGTGTGAAACTAATGCATGAACATCACTGGATTACTTAGTTCCCTCCGCTATGAATAGTCTTTTCATTTTTCCTTCCTTGTATAATTAAAACTACAGATGCCATTTTATTTACATTAGAAATGGGCACACACTCAGACAAGAGAATTTGTTTGGTGGAAACAGCTACATTTCCTATTTGGTGCTGCCAACTTGTTACAAGTGTGTTACAAAACTTCACCATGAACTGCTACCATGCAATATGCAAAAGCCAGCGGGTTAAGCTTTTATTTCAAAGGGCATCTACACAGCTGCACTGAACTGGCATTTTAAAACCATGTTTCCTGTCAGTCACTGAAAGAATAATTGCCTCTGGCAGTGTCAAATCAACACAGCACTGCATTGCAGCAGCGGTTTTGTTTGAGACCTATAAGCAAAGGCTGACACCTTTAAAGAACATTATCCCATGCCTAGAAAGGAGAATACTTTACAAACAAAACAGAAAGACTCAACTGAGTTTACAGAAAATTAATGGTGACTAACAGAACAAAAGAAATGGCTCAGGTCAGGACATGTAAGGTGCTATAGAATGACTACAGTGAACCTCATTTAGCATCCACCGATCTACTCATCCATAAAAAAAACTTGTTGAGAGGGAAATAAAGGAGAAAATGAGAGTCAAGGAAAATGGAAAGGTGAAAGGAACAGGAGGATACATAGGAGAGGGGAAAAGAAATGAGTTAGAAGCCCCCCCCCCCCTTTTAAAAACTCTTATTTTATCATCTCCAGAAACAACATTTTTCCAGTGCCACCCTTACATAAGTGCTATGTACAACTAGTGACATAGCCTTGATCTAGCAAAGCACTTAAGCATGTGCTTAACTCTAAGCATGTGAGTAGTCCCAGTGACTTTGCTGGATATGTATCTTACAGCAGAAAATGTACCTGCTTTTCCTGTCAGAATGCTTCATATATTTTATACAACAGCCTAGGTTTCTGAGAATAATCTTAATGCTTCCACAGAACCTCCAGGGCAATTACATTACCATCCATCCTCATGAGCAATACCTTAATGTATCATCCCTATAGTCAGAAACTTAATGGCCTGTGAGTGTAAATTAGCTCAATGGGCAAAAGTTTCCACATTTTATTTACATTATAACAGAATTACTTATACTTTTTTTTTTTAACAGCTTCTGTTGCCATGGCATCCGTAGCACTGCACAATAAATACAAAAATGAGTGATTCATAGAGATGGTTCAATAAACAATTGCTGCGATGTTTCTACCATGTTAAAGTCCTTCATCCTAACATAGTGACAATCAGTTAAATGCCTGGTTGAACAGGGAAGCCTTAAAATTTGCCCTGAAGGCTGAAAAACTCTGGATCACATAGACTTATAGATTTTAAGATCAGGGCCATATGAAGGAGCAAGTTCCCAAGGGACTGGTGTTCTGCAGACAATACTACTCCTGGAAAGTTCTGTTCCATTCAGCAATTGTAAAAGCATTGGAAGTAATTATAATTGTTGCAGTGAGGCATTCAGGGAGAGGCATTCTCTCTGGTAGCCCTGACCCACACCAGTTAGTGCTTTTACATGATAAAATTTTTGTATGCCTGCTAAAAGTTTTCATTACCTTAGCTCTGAAGCAGGAAGATTTTTTGACCACACACAAGAATCTCAAAGGGTACAGATATTCTCAGTTCAGTGTATGTGGATTTAGGTGTGTAGTTTCCTGCGGCTATGTCTGCACTATTTCAGACAACTGGTGCAACTCCACTGGAACCAGCTATATATGACAGATTGCTAATGTAAGGAGGGGACAGGTTTTTACTACTTTATTGTCCTGATTTTTCAGAAGACTGAAATGTTCCCAGCGCACACTCCTAAGTTAGTTTGGCTCAGGGCAGATCTAAATGACAGAGTGATAAAATGACTGTGCCCTGTTTACAAAAGCAGGCACCCCATGACCTGCTACCTGTAATGGTGGGAGGTTCTGCCCAAAATACTAGTGTAGGCAAAGCTTTTGTGTCAAGGACAAACCGGTGTAGAATACGATCAAATACAACTCTTAGCCTGCAAAATAACAACAGGAGAAACACTGCAGGTCGGTGATGCTATGTAATTTAATTTTTAAAATATAATAACTTAGCATCTGTTATTCTTCTAAATTAAAAAGAAATTTTGCAGTAAATATATTATATAAAAGCTAGGGGAAAAGGTTACCACTTATGTATTACTGAATGTATAGTTCTACAATGAAGTAGGGCTGGCGAACAATTACCGGTAGTTGTGTTCTATTATATTATATCCGTCACCATGATATTTGAATGCCCTCCAAGAGCGCATTTAGTGACAAGACTAATGTATGTCACTTGTGGTTCTTGCCATATTATTATTCACTTGTCTTATGGTAGCATCTAGGTGCCCCAATCCTGATCCAGGAAACCATTGTACTACGTGCTGTACATGGGGGAAAAAAAATAGTCCCTGACCCAAAGAGTTTACAATATAAGTTAATTGTACTGCTGAAAGTACCTCATAAGACAGAACTTTCCATTTCAGTTGGATGTCTAATTTAAATAACTGCATGGTCTGTCTGGAAGAGTTGCAGTGAGTACAGTAATTTGCCAGGGAGTACTGTCTTTTTACTCACGTATGTTTATTTTACCATCTGTTTACAACACAGTTGTTTAAAAATCTTTCTGGTGCTGGGATCAGTTCACTGAGAAGCAGGAGCTCACATTTCTAAAGGTGGACCGGAGAATAAATCAATTGGTGAACTGGGAAACAAAGTGTTACTATGAATAATTATGAAAGTTCGGTATTTATTTGCTTTCTGAGAAGTAACACTACGTAGCAGAAGAAAGCCATTCAGGTGGCTTGATAAAACAGAATGGACAGTTTTTGATCAAGTTTCTGAATACTTTATGTTCTAACCTGTGGGGAAAAGAATCATCTTCAAGCCAGATTTGTCATGCTCCCTGGTTTTGTTGATGTTCATCAACCCACTTCCTAGATCATACTGTTTTTTCAAAATCTATCTTATCGGAAGGATTTAAAGCATCTCTTTTGAAATTTGGCTACTTGGTTATGTTATTTTGACTCTGATATTAGTACCCTGAATTAAGTAGCTTGCAAGTGACACACCACACATCCTTGAGTCCTGATCCTTGCCTAGACTGCTGTCTTCCAGCCCAAAGGACAGCCAAGGGGTAAAAGCCTAACTTACTCTTAGTTCAACCTGTCACAGTGATTATTATCTTTGTAAATGTTCTAGATGATAGTTTGAGTTGAGTGAACTTTCTTATGCTGGTTCAGCGCAGTGTGAAAGAGCTGAATAGAGTAGGGCCCTAGAGAGGGCTAGCACTGGCTGAGTGCATCCCCTATGCCAGTGTTTCCCAAACTTGGGACGCTGCTTGTGTAGGGAAGGCCCCGGGCGGGCCGGGCCGGTTTGTTTACCTGCCGCGTCCACAGGTTTGGCCGATCACGGCTCCCACTGGCTGCGGTTCGCTGCTCCAGGACAATGGGGGCTGTAGGAAGCGGCGGCCAGTATGTCCCTCGGCCCATGCCGCTTCCAGCAGCTCCCATTGGCCTGGAGCAGTGAACCGCGGCCACTGGGAGCCGCGATTGGCCGAACCTGCAGACGCGGCAGGTAAACAAAATGGCCCAGCCCGCCAGGGGCTTTCCCTGAACAAGCAGCATCCCAAGTTTGGGAAACACTGCCCTATGCAGACCACTGATGTGCTGAGTAATGCCCTAATAGGCACAGTGTCAATGCATAAGAGGCTGACTTTTCAGGAGTTGGGGGGAATGGTAAGAAGTCAGTCTGCGGGATGTGAGAGTCCCCAAGGGAACTTTTTATTTTTAGTACTATTCTGTCTGGTCCTACGGATATGAAGCCTACAAGGCCTGGGCTCTATTGAATTTTACCTGACAGATAAAGAGTTAAAAGGCCGAGAGCATTAATTTTCATAATTTAACTAAAAATATATACATTTTTGTAAAATTAATGTGAATTTAATGTGTGTGATTTTTCCACATAAAATCCCTCTGCACTGTCACAGCTATACCCCAGGCAGAGCACCAGCTGCTACGATGCCCAAGATTCCATTTCTACAAAACAGCCACATCGGAATGCATGGTAAAAGTTGGATAAATAAATCAAACGATAATATTCCTGAACCACAGACAGTGATTACTACCATTCAGAAACAACTTTATGCTTCCAAGGCTTTCAGAAACAGATGCCAAAGTATGACTTTGGATACATTTTTAGAGAATTAACTGGGGACCTGACTTGTTTCAGACAGGCAAATTTTATACCCAATTTCCTCCATGGAAATAAGAAAGACTTACTGCTTCTCCAGTGGAAACTGATGAAACACAACTATTCTTGTTCCTGGAGGCAAAAGAGCGACGGCTGGAGACAGAGGCCCTGAATGATGATTCATTTATAGAACCTGATGAGAGATCGCTCTTTGATATCCGTATGAAAAATCGCAAGCAGGGAACAGCACTGCGAATGGTTTTCCTGAAGGGGAACAAGAAAGTAAAAGTTACAAGCTGCTTAACACCACAAATACTAGCAGCACTGTTTGGAAAATGATCTGACAGATGTTCTCTCTCTTTCGGTAATCTCAGTATAGCTTTTGTTTTGTTTTATAAAGATTAAAGATTACTTGGAAGTAGCTTGTTAGGGCTAATGTGAACTGTTAACAAGACAAAAGGAAAGACATCACATGGATTCAGCAGCTTTAAACCAAAAGGATTTAAAGGATGCATGGATGAGTATTGAGAATTGAAAATACAATGAACTTTTAGTAATATGTTCAACTTAAAAAAAATGAGTAGTTGTTAATTTAATTGCAAATAAAGGATTAATACTGCAAACATACAAAGCTATTTAACCATAATGGGTGAAATTCTCTCCTGTGATGAGATCTGTTCTGTGCACGGGAGAAGGGGAGCAGCATTGGGAAGCCAGTTATTATTTATTTGTATCATGGTAGTATCTAGGAGCCTCAGTCACAGACCAGGACCTTAATGTGCTAGGCAACGTACAAACACAGAACAAAAAGATGCTTACAATCTATAAGCATTTACAATCTGCACAATGTTTAGTAGCAATTTAAGGGCCTGTCTACACAGCATGGCAATGCACACTAGACAGAGTCAGATTATGGATTTTTGGGGCCCTGGGCCAGAGCAAGTGCCCCCCCCCCTTCCCTGGCGCTCCTGCAGGGGAAATGGGGTTGGGGCACAAGGGCTTCCCCCGTCCTCCCAGCACTCCTGTTGGGGAGTGGAGCTGGGGCAAGCCCCCATGCCCTGACCGGAGTGCCAGGCAGGCGGGCGGAGTGGGGCAAGCCCCCGTGCCCCAACACCCCGCAGGAGCATCAGGTGGACAGGCAGGTGGAGGAGGTCAGGGCACAGGGATGCCCATTTTTCTGGGGACCCCCAATTGGCCGGGGCACCTGGGCATGGGACCCATTGGCCCAGTGGCTAATCCACCACTGACACTAGAGGGGCGTGAATCTAAAGTGCACCGATGTGTTGTGTACGAACAAGCCTGTACAGACCTGCTGGCACGAACTAAAAGTTCCCCAGCACGCTAGCATAGCATGGGGCCAGTTAGGGTACATGTACACTGCAATAAAAAGCTATGTCCATTTCCCTGGGCTTGCAGGACTAAAACTTGCAGTATGACATTTGGGCTCAGACTGGCGCCTGGGTTCTGAAACCCACTGTCCTCATGAGGTTTCAGAGCCCAGGATGTAGCCCGAACCTGAACATCTGCACCTGCAATTTTGTAGCTCATCAGCATGAGCCCCATGAACCTGAGTTAGCTGACCCAGGCCAATTGCAGCCCTGCTGCATGTCTTTATTGCAGTGTAGTCATACCCTGAGTGTGCAACGCACTGGCGTGCTTCAGAATTCACACCCCTCTCATGCACATTGCTGCACCATGCAGACAGGCCTTAAGTAACAGTTATGGGTCCCTGAGTTTTTGGGCTGATCTGTGCTGGCCCAGCCCAAATTAGAGCAGCCTAGAGGGCTCCACTAATCCACGCCAGTTGGCTACACTCCACAAGGGACCATATGGCAGTTGAAAACTGGCAGATGAGAATAGGCAGAGCCCTCTGGTCCTTCGCCCAACCACCCCCACTCCCCGTGATGGGGTGGTCAGTTGGCACAGGAGCCAGGCATGTTGACTTGAAGCCAACTGATGGTTCTTCCTTGCTGAGGGAATTCTCAGCTGGTTAGCGATGACTAGATTCCAGCTCCTTGAGGCTGCCTGTGTTGTGCAAAGCAGATGGTTCAAGGGCAGAGAATCTGGCCCAATGCCTTTGTACTTGGTATAATAAATCTACCACCTCATATCACTCCAGATTAATTCTAGCGCAATCAACAAAATACCAGCAAATATTGCTACAGACAGAAACACACAAAGACAATGAATAAGATAGGACAAGCCACACATACAATGGACAACCACTACTGCTCTGTGCACTTGTGAATCACATATCAGTGAAGGAAGCGAAGACATATATTAAACTCCAGAAGCACATGTTAGAGCTGGATGAATATTGCAACAACAACAAAAAATTGCTTGAACATTAATTCAACTTTTTAAACAAATTTGTTTGACTATGTTTGCTCCCCTGTTCCCATTGCCCATTTCCTGTAAGTTTAACAGAGAACAACTTTGCATGCAGGAATGTGTGAGGAAATAGTGAATTTTCAGCAAATACTCCAATATTCAAGAAGAAAATATTACATTTGTAAAAGTGCACAGAGGCCTCAGAAATCTGATTCTGAAAGATACTCTCACATGAATAAGGAACAAAAATGTACCGTATGATCTGGGAATCCAAGACAGACTGCAGCATATTCAGTAGTCTTAGGACCCCCCCAGAACTTTGTCTACAGACCTAGCTGGGACAATGGAATGGATGCCTTAATATCTACAGGAGATTTGGGCCTGAATGAGTGCTAGCTGGCTGAGTCTTAGATTCTGTTCTTGCAATGAGTCCTGCCTATGCAATTGCAGAGCCACTCCCTGACTTCAGTAGCCCTGAGTGAATGCAGGGATCTGCCCCTGTGGAGCTCATTGCAGGATTGAGGCCTTAATCCAGGTGAGACAGAAGTAACGCTGATTGGGTGGAAGAAATAACTGGAAGAATTAGCAACGGTTTTATTGATAGTTGAGGGAATGCAACCAGTGACTGACACAGGTTCATGGTTGAGATGTTTTCTTGGACCCCAGGCTGCTGCTGAATTGTCTGATAGAACCTGCGGCTAAGAGTACTGTTTTCTGCCTGCAGCTAGGAAGAGAAGTGCAACCACTTCTTTGCTACCATAATTCATGCCGTTGTCACAGTGGGACTAGATAGTTGTAATGCACTCTCCCATCACTATTCAGTAACTAAAGTTGGTGGCAACCTACTTATTAAACACTGGAGCTACATGAACTGCACTAGCTGCCTGTGAATTTCCAGGAAGAATGTAAGGTCTATTCTCTATTGTAACCTTCAAAAGACCTGAATGGGCTTAGGACCAGGTTACGTGGGAGACCACCTGTGCCATTCTTCTCTCTTCGACTGCCATCAGGACACATTGCAAAATCAAGCTTTTTCTTGGGGCATGTGAGGAACAGGTGGATTGAGGAACAGGATTTATAATAATGTTGGTCTTCTGGAGGTGACTAGAGTGGGACATTGAAGCTAACATGGATTTTGAAGTGCGATTTCATAATTTACATTTTAAAATTTAAAATGGATGCAGCTTGTGATGGATACTTATTTGGATGATGATTTGACTGTAAATTGAAATAAAAGAAAGTAATCAAATTTCATATATTGAGTATCATAGAATCATAGAACTTAAGATCAGAAGGGACCATTATGATCATCTAGTCTGACCTCCTGCATGATGCAGGCCACAAGAGTTGACCCACCCACTCCTGAAATAACTCTCACCCTTGACTCAGCTGTTGAAGTCCCCAAATCTTGATTTAACGACTTCAAGCAGCAGATAATCCTCTAGCAAGCAACCCCTGCCCCATGCTGCGGAGTAAGGCAAAAAACCTCCAGGGCCTCTGCCAATCTACCCTGGAGGAAAATTCCTTCCCGACCCCAAATATGGCGTACTCACAAATAACTACTTGAGAATAAGCTATAGACCAAAACTTCTTCATGGAAGTTATTTGGTGAATAATTTTGAACAAATCCATTTGAGAAAATTGTGATCTGCTTGATGATTCACAAACACAGAAAGGAACGTTTTTGTCATTTGTTTTGAATGAATCAATCAATCATTTAAAAAAAACCCCTTCAGATCACAGTGAAAGTAACAGCACTAATTCTAAAATGAAATGAATGCTAAACTTTTTTATTAAGTAATATTTGTTTAGCTTTGTGTACAGTTTTTCTCCATATTTAGTGGTTTTCAAAAAAAAATTGTTCTTTCCAGTGATCTCTATCATGGAGAGATGGTTTATTCCAGGCCATCAGAATGAACATTCAAATTTCAAGTCATACTATAGCTTATTGTACTGGCATAGAGAAAAATGATGAGATGTATTAGGTAATGTAGCTGTTCACATCTCAAGTGAAGCTGGTTGAAAAATGAAATTTGTTTTGCAAAAAAAATGATTTTTTTTCATTGACACTTCAAACAAAAAACTGACAAAAAATTTGAAATTTTTTGACCAGATGTAATATTGAGATCCTGATTTAACAGCAAGAGAATTCTGGATACAAAATCATCATTTCAAATTGATTGAACTCCTGGTAATCCAATAATGAGTAAGTCAGGGTTCAGATAGTGCCTTTTCAGCAGTTCTAGGAATAAACACCTGATCAGTCCAACTAATGAACTTCCACAGGATTTACTGGACCTTAGCAAGGCTAAAAAGAACATACATGCCATGATTATTAAAGAAATTCCTGACATTGCTATGACTGTAATTGGAGTCAGCTCTATTTTCTCTATTATATGCAGTCATTTTTTGGCTTACCGTAAAAATATATTGTAAATAGGTATGTTTCATTTCTTTGATTTCTTTTTTAAATTCATCCCACTACCAACAGCAATTCTCAGCACAAGGAAACGTCCTGCACTGTGAGCATCACACTATCATTTTGAACTGTGTGTGAACTTTTTAGTTCACTATTCCTGAACTCTCTGACTCATGTGTACCATCCAAACCTATCAAAGTCAAAAAGGGAAAAGTTGGTTTCACTCAAGTCAGAAGATCAAAGACAAAATTGTTTTGTTTTGTTCATAGTCAAAAACTGAACAAAATGTCTCATATTTGTGATATTTAGAGTTGGATGGATGATTTGATTAATCCAACCCATTTCACCGTTTGTGAATTATCCATAAACAGACTTTGATCTTGGAATATTTGCTCATTAGTCAGACTTATTGGGGAATGATATATGCAAATATATTTCCATCAATGGACTGCTTGCAAACTATTCATTGTGTCTACTTATTCGCTATTTGTAACTTTCTATTTGGTCTGCATGATTCATTCTCCTAAGTGACATAATATTGCTTCTACTCTCTGAGTGAATGATTCTCAGATCCATAAAGTGCTTTCACAATGATTTCATGAACACTTCTGGTGTCAGTAGTCATGGAAATACAGATGGGAAAGAAGGGATGGGATTTAAGTGCTCAATGGTTGCCTAACTTTGTTCCTATTTAAATAAATGGAACATTTCCACTAACTTTAAAGAGAATAACATTAAGCCAATGCTGAGCACATTTGAAAAGTCCCTGCCCCATAATGTTTTGGTTCAGGAATTCTACTCAATATACAAAGACTCTCAGAAGCAGTTCCTACAGTATAGTGCTTATTTAGGGAACAGTAATTTATTTCTTTACAAACATAAAATACAAATATGAAATCGTGGAAAAAAATAACTTTGGGTCAGAAATTCCAGCTTCATACTATACTTTCCTCTATTTCCGCAAACCACTGGAGGCTGGTGACTTCTGAAAATAGACAGGGAAATCTGACATATCCCCTCTAAGCAGTCTGGGCAGATGCCCACTCCAAAAAGATATTGGCAATTTTTGATTCTTCACTAGCTCTTTATTTTTAAGAGTTACGTTTCCTATAGGAGATCGACTCCCTCTCTGTGTATTTCTCTCTTCTCCAGGCCTTCAAGAGTTTGGTCCCCATAGGCAGAGAAATGAGCGCAGAAAGGCTAGTCACCTCTAGTGAAAACCAATTAAGATGTAAAGTGGTACAAACATTTTTACTGTACAGTCAAGACATTTGACAGTCTTCTGAAATTAAGCAGGAAATCAAAATGCTGGGGGTGCAAAATTGTCTAATTTGGAATCTAATTTTCAGAAAAATATTTTCTCATTTTTGTATGAATCTTTTCTTCCAATATCTTCATTAATTACATATCAGATATTCAAAGTAATTAACTACCTGGGTTTTCCCAGCATCCAACTGTGGGAAAAATCAGAGCTCCAAATGAGACAATGTTGCAATTTCCCCCTCTACTGACAGTAAAATCTTATAGACAATTTACACTGCCATCTAGTGGTACCATTCTTTATATATTTACCATCACCTCACACATTTACTTTGTTCAAAGGCTTGCTATTAAATATATGGTCGCTTTGTAAGAGATACTCCTTGAAAGAATTGTTGGTGAGTCATGTGAAATATTGAAAAACAATTATGGTTAGAAGAAATTCTCTTTCTAAAAAGTCACATCTTTTCTGTTGAAAATAGGTATTTGGACAGAAAGCTGTGTGAAAAAGAAGTGTTTTCACAGGATTCTTAGAAATCAAACATTTTAGAACTTTTACAGGTGGAAACTGCCCCTGGACTCTTTCCTACCAAGTTAGAAAACAAACCAGAAAAGAATAGTGAGCAGAAAAATATACAATGGAATCTTCTGCTTTCCACATCCCAATTTGATAGAAAAAATATCATTGCAATCCCATTCCAATTTAGGGTTTGTTTTCAGTTTTCATGGTCCTCTTCTTTTAGCCATGGAGATGAATCTTGTGTTGATGATTATAACACAGGCTAAATATCTTTGAAAGTGCTGCATTTGAGCTAGTGCTTGATCTTGGTTATATCTGTTTGTAGTAGGCAAAATCGAGTGACCATCAGCCAGCGAGCTTTCCCACTGTTAGCTGGAACAATTATACAATATCCAACATAATCATTGATGACAACCAGCTATATTGGGTGTCCTTGGACCCACACCATCATTAAGGCCAGTGGTCTATCTGGAATGAAATTTCACAGCAACTCTCAGCAAAGCCTCTGGCTTAAAGGAAGTCCAAGGCTTAAGCTGCTGCTGGGAAATGCAGTGCAAGTATGTGCTAGTTTGACACCATTCAGCTGGACACCGCACTAGCCCACCCTGGGGTTTAGTGCTTTTTAATATCTTTTGAGACTATACCACTGAAAGACCCCAGCCCTTTGATATATTTTGTCTTGTATAAGATGAGGCAGTGCTTTTGTGGAACAGATTCCTTTCAGACTGCTAAAGGATTTTCAGCATTTAAAACAAATCACCTATTATGGAACAGCAGTGTTTCAACCATTTACAAATCAAAGACCAGATTAATGACCTTTACGAAAAGCATGATGTGTGCTTCCCCAGGCTTCTCCTATTGTAGCAGGGGAGGAACAAGTTGGATCTTGTGGGAACTTTGTGGAGGCCATGAAGGAGTCACTAATGGAGATTGCAACAGGGCCTGTGCTGAGAAGCGAAGAATGTCTGATTCTTTGGAGGTCTGCCTAAGATTTATCACATTATCCCTCCACCCACTCCTAAGTACTATCCTAACCCACATGCGCCTCTCCCCAATTAGTCTCACCCTAATTTTATGGATTTCCCCATCCATGTGACTGGGTAAAATCCTTCCCTTTGCCCTCCCCCCCACCACTATCACCTACATAATGTTCTCATCTCTATGGGAATGGATGGTCACTATACCCCCTCAACCCGTTTCACTGAGGTCAGAGGTGGTGGGTAAAACAGAATTCAAATACTTCAGCACAGAAACCCATAAACCAGTTGTGAAGGAACCAGCAAGGAAATAAACAGGAGAAAAAGAAATAAATCAGGAAACAATTCACAACAATCACACAGCAGATTTACTGCCCTTAGGTATACTGGGATTTCAAAAGGCAAGATGGCATAGTACAAATAGTCCATCCCCATTCAGAAAATTCTCTACATAAGATTTATTTTAAAAGATACAACAAAATAATACCCGTATTTTCCAACAAATTCAGTGTGAAGTACTAACCCTGGGACTGAAAAGTTCTCACTTGTCATAAGTGCAACCCCCTGGGCCTGTAATCAGTGTTTCCTCTAAGCTGAGCACCTGCGCAACAGTCCATCAAGTGCTGCGCACTTGATTATTACAGCCGCGCGGGGCCAGGTGGGGGCCCAGGGAGGCCCGCCAAAGAGGGCGCTGTGTGTAGGGTTTGCCTCAGTCCCCCTGACCTGCTGAGAGCCAATTGGGCTGACGGAGGACCAGCCGAGCCAGGTGACTTCTTCGGAGCAGGGGTGCCCCTCCTCCCCGTGCTGTGTGCAGCCGCCGCTGCTCCTGTTTCTCCCCCCCGCACCCGTTCCTCCCCCGGAGCCGCCCTAGGCCACACTGCTCCAGACTGGGAGCATCCTCCTGTGTGCTGGGGGAGGGGGGGTGAGGGGAAGGCTGATGTGGGGTGTCCCCTTCCCCCTGCCTGTGTATGCAGTCGCCACTGAGCTGGGGTGACATGACAGGGGGAATCTATCTGTGCTACTGCCTCTCTGGGTTGGGAGCTGCTGGCAGCTGCTTGTGTCTGAAAAAGCTTTCAGGCTCCTGACCTGAGTGCTTTCTTAAAGAGACAGCATGCTCATATACTCACTCAGGTGCACAGACACTCCACTCAACACACACACACACTCTTTCTCTCTCTCACACACACAGTCTCTCTCTCACACCCACCCACTCACCCACACCCCCAGGGCTCCCTGCATCCCCACCTGGGCTGTGCTGTGAGGCGAGCATCAGCAGGTGCTGCTCTTCTGCCCTCTCCTTTCGCAGCCCAGGCAGGCAAAGTGACCTGGATGCAGGAAGCCCTGACGTTGCTCCTTGCTCCCCCTAGGGGTGCGCGGGGCAGGGAGCAGCAGTCCAGTGCGGGAGCAAGCAGCAATGCCAGCTGCTCCACCTGTGCATCCAGGTCAGTTTCCCCACATGGGTGCAGGAAGGAGATGCAGGGGTTATGGGTGAAGGGGGCACAGTGCAGGGGTTAGAGGCGCAGGAGGGGAGCGGAGGGGCTCTGGGTGAAGGGGGCACAGTGCAGGGGTTCGGGGCACAGCAGGGGAGCGGGGGGGCTCTGGGTGAAGGGGCACAGTGCAGGGGTTAGAGGCGCAGGAGGGGAGTTGAGGGGTTATAGGTGAAGGGGGCACAGTGCAGGGGTTCGGGGCACAGCAGGGGAATGTAGGGGTTAGGAGTGCAGGAGGGGGGCAGGGTTTGGGGCTCAGAAGGGTGGTAGGGCCATCTGCACATTACCTTGATATTGGTGCACATAACAAAATTCATTCCGCAAATGGATGGAAAAAATTAGGGAACATTGTGCAATTGCAATAACTTCTTTATCCTGTGGCCCACATTTTACAGCTATTGGGCCATATACACCACTGACAAAAGGGGGCACAGATCTATTGATTTCAATGGCACTGTGCCCACTTACTCCTGCAGTGAAGTGCCCTCAATAGAAGGGATTATTATTAATGTATACATTTGTATGTGTACTGACAGACAATTGTACTGTGTTTACTGTACCTGTATCTTGGGTGAATTATTGCATAGATGATAGGGTTGTAGATTGCAGAAGCTTTGGCGATAACAGCTGGCACAGATTTAGAATATGGAGTTAGAGTGTTGCCATGGCTAAAATTAAACAAAAACAAAACACAAAGGTATTTAATGGATGTGTGTTAACTAAATTACCAAAACATACTACTCTTTCTTGATTGACTATGTGCTGTGATCGTCTGACAACAAATAGCTTTGAAAAGTTAATTTGTTTCAATGCATTCCTTGCTGAGACTAAGACCACCATGATTTGGTGCCATACTGGTTACATTTACTTGGAGAAGCTGAATGGCCACCAATCAATGACTTTTCTGTTTTTAAGAATGACAAGCACCCAGAACTCACACAATCACTTCTTTCTCTGTTGTTCTGCTAATCAGAAGCAGGAGGAGAGATTATTAATGTGGAGAACAAGACAGATATGGAATGGTAATAACAAAAACCGATTCAGAATGAAAATCTCATATTGCCACCCCATAGTATCAATTTCATTCTGCACACCAAAGGGCATCAAGGAGACTGAAATTCCAGTGTCCAAAAAGAAAGGGAGGAGCGTGAAAAAGGAGAAGTGGGCTGAGATCAGCTTTAGCTGTTTTTGCCTCAAACTCTCCCAGCTGCTAAGAGGAGTCTAATTTCTATTGATCATGTAACTCCTACTAATATCAGTGAAGTTGAATGTGCATCAACAGGGGAAGAGGTCCCCCTACAGGGGAGAGCTGGGAAGGGGAGGAGGACATGAGCTCTGAATTTAAAAAAGTGCGGAAAAAAGCCTCTTGACTCTCTCTCTCTCTACTAGTCACTGTCTTGAGGAGGGGGATTCTTGAGAGATCAGATATGAGGAGAGTGATCATCTGCTGAGATGCCTAGGATTACTCTGCATAAAATCAGAATACACACACACACAAAGCAGCATAAAGAAGTGAAAACAAAAATCTGTGCTCAGGAAAAAAAAAAGCACACAAAGTTTCATGTAAGAAATGAAACAGACACTAGCTAATCCTGTTCTCTTTTATCCAAAGGGCTATCCTGAGGAATGATATATCACCTCTAATCTGGTGTCTATTTTAACTCATTTTAAAAGGAAGATGAACTCCTTATGGGTGACAACACTGATTATAGTTAAATCTCATTTACAATCCAAGGAGGAGTCAGATTTCTGTGAATTATCTCAGTGCAGCTTCAGGCTAGATCACTTGCTTCTCATTACTAACTTATCTTGACTAAGGGCCACCAGATTTCTACTTACCCCGCCCATGCAATCATGGTGACACAAGCATATGGAGACCAAGACAAGACAAACACAACGATGACCACAAAAGCAATTTTTGCCAGCTTCCATTCATTCTTCATGGAATGCGAGAGGTAGGGTTTACGACCATAGGACCCTAGCTTCTGAACATCCCTGTGAGAAGAACAACAAGGGAAGTCACCCAGTGTAAGAAAATGTTTGGTACAAGATGCACAATGCATTATTAGCAATAAATAAAATGGAGCGCACACTTTATCTTTCCCTGCCCAGATATACTCAGTTATTTAATATCTTAAGGATAAATATCTTACTCTGCTACAACCTGCAAAGGGGAGTAAACATGCAAAATGGCCTCAAAACAGCCAAGAGGAGTAAGCAGGAAGAGAGACACTGCCTCCGTGACATGCTCACTCTTCATCCTCAAGAACAGCCCAGATGGGGCTCTGCAGTTCTGAGGGATGGGGCTAACACAGCTGGGGAGTAGCATGGTCCTTTTGGAACCAGACAGATCTCCAGTAACGAATGAGCAGGAAATCCCACTCCTTGCCCTCTGCGACAGTGCCAGAGGCACAAGGGGGTTACTCAATGATAGTTCATTTCCTTGAGGAGCCATGCTGCCAGGGTTGGGTGGGAGGCCAGACAGCAGAGCTGTCATCAGGGCTGATCTCATCTCTGGGGATTCCATGTATTACGCATGGATTCACTCCTCACAAGGGCAGCGCTCCTTGCTGCCTACACACTTCCACTGACTCCTCCCTGTCTCTTGAGGAGATGATGTCAAATGAACTCCACAGATTCCAACTCACTGAGCCAGGTATATTGGTATTGTATGCTGGCTACTTTGCAAAGCAAGAGCACTGGTGAACCTGGCACGTAATGTTTAAGGGGGCTATTTTACACTCCTGCAGGTTTATCCATCGGACAGTGGTATTTGAGCCAATGAGAGATGACATTCTTTTTCCTTAGAGATAATTTTTGGAGATTGTGGTTTAGCTGCAGATATTCTGAAGGAATCATTAATACAAGGCTGGAGAAATTCTCACAGCTATTGTGTGGGGATTCTTCAGATACCATCATCACTTTTTTATGCCAGCAAAATAAACTAATATCCTGCAATTTATAGTAAACTGGTCTGACAGGATTTAGCATAAAAACAAACAAATTTTAGTGAAGATTTACTTAAAAAGGAAGGCCACTATGCAAATCAGCATTGTGATGAGCTGCTTCCATAAAATGATAATACACAAATAGATGCACTATGGAAGAAGCCTGCAGAAGACACTGTGTTAGCAAGTAGAATACATATTCAATTCTTGCAGCAGCCACGCTGAATGCTCATATGTAGTGATATTGCTTAAAGGACCAAGTTACCATTCCTTGTTATCAAATTTGCAATTGCAGAGAGCATTCACAACCCCCCATTCAGAAAAGCACATAAGCAAGTGCTTAACTGTAAGCACCTATGCAAGTCCATCCCTATTCAGCAAAGCTTCTTAACCATGTGCTCAAGTCTTATTGTAGTCGATGGGGGTTAAACATGTGTTTAAAGTTAGGCATGTGATTAGTTACTTTGCTGAAACAGGGCAACAGGGCTTGATCCCATTCAGGTCAGTGGAAAGATTCTGACTGACTTCAACTGGATTTGGATTAGGCCCCGAATGAGTAATATGTACATATTGAGAGGCAAAACAATAGAGAGAGTTCCCTTTTTGATCTCTCATCAGGCCAAATTTTTAGTTCAAATATTTACAAGAAGAGGCTGAGTCACGTGCAAAACAATTTGTACCTGCCTGTATATTTGCATGAAATTTGGTCAGATGCATGCACCAATAGATATGTGTGCACCATAGCCCATCTCATCTCCCTGAGTTCAGCTGTAAAAGCTGTGATTTCTAGAATGTCTACAATAAATGAAACTCTTGAGGCATAAGGACTTTAAAGTCTGTGGAGTGCGCCAAAATCAGGTGATGCCCATTTTGCTGTATAACAGATTTATTCATTGTCATAACCTCCCGGGGGCTTAGATGATGAACCCAAACACTGAAGAAAATGAAAAATAGCTGAATATGAGAAAATAGCATTTCTGCTTCTATTTATCTAACCCGACTGTCTATCTGAAGCATGTAAGCAGGGAGTTCTCTGTATTGTAATTCTGTAGGACATCAAAGGAGAATACAGATTCAGTGTAAGCAGCATCATTAATATATCTACTGCCCAGCTTGATTTTCAGCCAGGAGCTTTAAAGTAAGCTTTACAGCAAGAAGACAAGAGATTTAACTACTCTTGCTACCCTGCTTACCTGCCAGTACTTCTTATGGCCAGAAACATGAATAAATAGCAATGGAATATTATGACCAGGGGAATGAAAAAAACACAGCAACATAACATCATGGTGTAACTTCTGTTTGCTGGGGAATAGGTTACATAGTCCCATGTACAAGATATCATCAACCCTTCTGGCACATAGGAACCTAAGAAACATGAAAAGTAAATATATATATATATATATATACACGCACAGTTTGTACAATTACTGGTCAAGGTTTAAGAACTGGACAGTTAACAAGCAAATGGTAATACTATACATGTGACCCTCACTGGCCATCCTGTACTGCATAATTACTTAACTGCTGTATTATACAAGCCAGTTCCAGAATACGGAGAGCACAGAGATACAAAGTTGGCAAGTATCTTGTCTCCCACCTAGTCTGAACTCATTAAAAAAATTGCATCATGCACAGACAATAAGAAAACTGCTAGAAATCTTTGAGGGGGTCAACAAGCATATAGACAAAGGGGATCTAGTGGATATACTGTAGTTAGATTTTCAGAAAGCCTTTGACAAGGTCTTTCACCAAAGGTTCTTAAGCAAATTAAGCTGTCATGGGATAAGAGGGAAGGTCCTCTCATGGATTGGTAACTGGTTAAAAGATAGGAAACAAAGGATAGGAATAAATGGTCAGTTTTCAGAATGGAGAGAGGTAAAGATTGGTATCCCCCAGGGGACCAGTCCAAATCAACATATTCATAAATGATCTGGAAAAAGGGGTACATAGTGAGGTGGCAACATTTGCAGATGATACAAAACTACTCAAGATAGTTAAGTCCCAGGCAGACTGCAAAGAGCTAAAAAAGGATCTCGCAAAACTGGGTGACTGGGCATCAAAATGGCAGATGAAATTCAGTGTTGATAAATGCAAAGTAATGCATACTGGAAAACATAATCCCCAACTATATGTATAAAATAATGGGGTCTAAATTAGCTGTTACCACTCAAGAAAGATCTTGGAGTCATTAATATAATAATATAATATATGGAGATATACCTATCTCATAGAGCTGGAAGGGACCCTGAAAGGTCATCAAGTCCAGCCCCCTGCCTTCACTAGCAGGACCAATTTTGCCCCAGATCCCTAAGTGGCCCCCTCAAGGATTACACTCACAACCCTGGGTTTAGCAGGCCAATGCTCAAACCACTGAGCTATTCCTCCCCCCCCGTATTGTGATAGTTCTCTGAAAACATCCACTCAATGTGTAGCAGCAGTCAAAAAATGAACAGGATGTTGGAAAACATTAAGAAAGGGATAGATAATAAGACAGAAAATATCATACTGCCTCTATATAAATCCATGGTATACCCACATCTTGAATACTGCATGGAGGTGTCATTGCCCCATCTCAAAAAAAGATATATTGGAATTGGAAAAGGTTCAGAAAAGGGCAACAAAACTGATTAGGGATATGGAACGGCTTCCATATGAGGAGAGATTAATAAAATGGGGACTTTTCAGCTTGGAAAAGAGATGACTAATGGGAGGGATATGATAGAGGTCTATAAAATCATGACTGGTGTGGAGAAAGTAAATAAGGAAGTGTTATTTACTCCTTCTCATAACACAAAAACTAGGGGTCACCAAATGAAATTAATAGGCAGCAGGTTAAAAAGAAACAAAATGAAGTATTTTTTCACACAATGCACCACCAGTCTGTGGGATTCTTTGCCAGAGGATGTTGTGAAGGCCAAGACTATAACAGGGTTCAAAAAAGAACTAGATAAGTTCATGGAGGATAGGTCCATCAATGGCTGTTAGCCAGGATGGGCAGAGATGGTGTCCCTAGCCTCTGTTTGCCAGAAGCTGGGAATGAGCGACGGGGAATGGATCACTTGATGATTACCTGTTCTGTTAATTCCCTCTGGGGCACCTGGCATTGGCCAGGAAAGGATACTGGGCTAAATGGACCTTTGGTCTGACCCAGTATGGCGGTTCTTATGTTCTTAACTGTCAGTCTTCCATGAGCAACCTTTTAAAGTACTTTAAGTGGTACATGATGGCATTTTGAATACTGTCTAGGGGAGAGACAATCTATCCAACTGCTCCCCCCATCTCTCAATTACTTGCAAGAAGGTCACTTTCAGCAGACACATTTAAGAATCTTTAATAACAGCAGATGTGTTTTAAAGGCGCATCTGCTGAAACCACTGTAATTGAGGGTCTTTTGAGATTACTTTGGAGACGATCTCTCATTTAAAGGGATTCATAATGTTACCTGTGCAAATTTGATACAGGTTGAATCTTGGCAAAGTCTCATCCTAGAAGCTACTTCCCCTACGCCTACTTTATAAATTACTATGTCCTAAAAAGATGTGGGTTGCATGTGGAGGGACAACCGGAGAACCAGAGATTCTGTAAAGAGGTATTTGTGATGGATCTCAGCAACCACCCTCAGGGAAAGGCAGGGGGAAGGGGCTGTGTGTGGGATAGGTGTGTGGTGGTTAAAACTGGACTCATTTTACACAAGACAGATGTCAAAACTAGTCCCAATAAAATGTTCAAAATCCCTCCGAAGCATTTCTAAAGCCGCTTTCTTGCAAGATCTGCATATAAAATGCCTGATGGTGTGGTGCACTAGAAGGCTTTTACTGGCACTAATTTAGGATTTTGGGCAACCTAAATTGCTCAATGTGTGTGCTCCACTCCTGCTCCCCGCATCTGACACATGCCTATGCTGAGAGTGAAGCGGGAGAGAATAGCACAAAGCTGGCTACAGCAGCTTTCTGCCAGCTGAGGATTTCCTTGTGCTGGGGGAATCCTCTGAAGCTGTCTTGAAATGGCTGCAATTGTACTTTGCACCAGTGAAATGGTAAATATCTGCCCCAGGATATTGTATTAATTCTGGGTTTATGTATGTGTGTATTAGAGCAGGAGGAGCAGTGACTGCTGTAGTTAAGACTGCATAAGCATTTCCTAACCATTCTCTTCCAGTCACTCAGAACTTTCACCTTAGTTCAGCGGAAGGCCTGAACATGGAGTTCTGCTGAGGTCTATGGGACTCTGTACAGGTGCAGGCATGTGCCCATACAGATTCCTTGGCACAGTCAGGGGCTTAGGCCCTGATCTTGCAATCTGACTAGTGGAGTCAGAACCTTATGCTCCAGCTGAGCCTCACTGAGGGTATGTCTATACTGCAAATGTATGTGTGCTTGTAGTATGGTAACACTTGTGTGCTATCTTTAATCTAGCTGGCACAGGTAACAGTAGTAATGTAGATGTGGCAGCATGAGGTTCAGCACAGGCTAGCAACCAAGGGAAACTGGGTATGTACTCTAGTTGTTAGCTCCTTGCCACCATGTCAACACTGCTCTTTTTACCTATGCTAGCTAGATTGAAGCTAGTGTGTGCACCTGAGTTGCAATCACACTGTCACCTGCTGTGAATACATACCCTGAACAGGGTAACGTGCAGGTTCATGGATCAGCCTGAAGGATTGGGCCTTAGATTTTAAACACTTTAGGATACAGCCTAAGCAGGGACCGCTGTGTCTTATAGAGTGTGACACACACTGTCATTGCTTAACAAATAAGAAACAATCCTAACGGGCTATGCATTAAAACCCACTACTCCACCTAACTCCTTTTCTTGATTATGAGCTGTAAATATAAGACACACAGTGCTGAATATCAAAAGCAGAGCTGTGGTGATTAGAGAGCAAGTGCAAGCTTTGGAATGGATATAAGCAGAGATGCTAATTAGAAGAAAAAAAAATCAATGAAGGCAAAGGAAAATAGCTTGAAGATGCTCAATATAATTTGTCTTCACTGCATGTTAAATGAGATTTCTTCATTGTCTGACCCTTTTAGCATCAGAAAATCCTCTACACTAGATGAAAGTAATTCAATTAGCATTTGCATGCTAACTAACTTCTTATGCTAACAGAATTTAGAGTATTCTCACCATCAGGGTAAAACTGTACTGTTTTGCCTTTCCAGAGACAAGTCAAGGGAAACGTAACATATTAATTACGCTTTTTTTTTTGTTCTCACTGCCTGGCTTTCACTACCAACAACAAAAAAGAAAAATATCACTCATTACCCACTTCTATTTCTTCACTCAGGAAAGCTGAACAACAGTGGATGATGTCAGCTGCTCTCTTTTAAAAAGTTTTTAGAGAAAGATCACTAGCATATCAGTGTATTCCTCCCTATGCAGGGAGCAATGATATATTGATATAATGCACTTCTAACAAAGGCACAGTCACTGCTGTGAAGGAAGTGTGAGACGCCTTTAATATTTTATGAATATTAAGTGTGTGTTTGATTTTTATTGTATTGTATGCTATATGATTTCAAGGAGGTAATTCAGGCATCAGCTCAAACACCCGTTTACCAATATATGTCTTAAAAGGCCATGCAGAGAACCAATTGCTTTGAAGTCTATCCTTGACTCCTGTTGTCAGACGTCACCGGCGTGGTGCTCTGCTCTGTTCAATGTTGATAACAGTCGGCTGCGTGTGTGTGTTCCCTGTGTGCTGCCTGACAACTCCTCCCACCTAGTGGGCCACATAAACCAGTTTAAACAGGGTCAAGAGACACAGGGAGACAAGAGGCAAGTCTACACTACAAAATTAAGTCGACCTAAGTTATGTTGACATACAGCCACTGCAGTAATTGAATCAGTTTTACACATTCACACTACGTCCTTGTGTCCGCGGTGCACATCCTCACCAGGAATGTTTGCACCGATTTAACTACCAGGGTGGGGCATTGGGGATGGTTTCTGAAAGGCAATCGCAGTCGACATAAGCAATGCAGCATCTATACTGACACTGCGGCAACCTAACTACGTTGACTTAAGCACTACACCTGTCAGCGAGGTTAAGTTATTAAATTGGTGTAATGGGTAAGTTACATCGGTGGGAGCTACATTTTAGTGTAGAAACTTACAGAGATGGGTTGACATAAGGCAGAGCATGTCAATCTAACTCTGTAGTGTAGACCAAGCCAAAGGATGTTGGGATGGATAAAGGAATGCAGTCCCTAGAGGAGGGACACCCCCCACCCTCCCCGCAGAGAAGCAGACTGAACCCCAGTACCAGATGTGGGAGAGTCTAGACAAGTTAGGCCTACATAAGCACTATGTCCCAATAGCAACTATGTGAGTGAAATCATACAATCACTATGCTCTTGGATGAACTCTCAAAGGCAAAACACCACATCACCTGTGGGTGAACTCTTCTCACAAAGCGATCACTCTGTATCTGACCTATCAGTCCTCGTCCTCAAAGGAAACCTGCACAACACTTTCAAAAGACGAGCCTGGGAGTTTAAATTCATAATTTTGCTAAACACTAAAAATCACAGATTGAATAGACACATTGGATTTATGGCTTATTACACCAATCTAAAACCCATTATCAGTAATCACCCCCAGATGCTTCCCCCCCTTTCTTTTCTCCCTATTGCCAGTGAGGTGTTAACGGGTCACTTTATCTTGAATGGTCCCATGAAATATGCGTTAACTACTTATGCTGAACCATCTGTTCCATCTTATATTTAGCTGTGACTTTCTGATTAAGTTTCCCAGACCTGAAGAAGAACTCCCTGTAAATTTGAAAGCTTGTCTCTCTCTCACCAACAAAAGTTGGGCAATAAAAGATATTACCTCACCCACCTTGTCTTTCTCATATCCTTTGACAAACAACTACAACAACACTGCATACATAAGCTTTAGGTAAGGCAGTTATGCACGTAGACAGGTTTTTAAATTAAAAATGCTTCACTCTTGTTATGCTTTGTTCTTACTGTTGAGCTTAAACTATGCTTTGGAAAGACTGTTTTATGTTGTCATGGGGTCCCCTCACTAGTAGGGTGTCTCCTCCTGGTTACTCTGGGGATTAGCTACTTTGGGGATTAGCTCCTTCCAGGTCCAACAGCTCCTTCTGTCACTCGTGCATGCACCCTGCTGCCCCGTGCAACTTGGTGATCTCTCTTCATGGCTTGGTGCTCCCAGCCATTTCACTACAGTGCCTCCCTTCTGGGGTTTTAAAGTCTGATCACATGACTATCCCAGAGAGTCTTCTGCTCCCCTGCCCAGTCTGTGCCACTTCCCCCAGTGGCTGGTAGGGGAACCCGAGCCCACCCACTAACCCAGGTTCCAGACCAGGAACTATGTTTAGCCAACCGTGTTCTGCTTTCTCCCAGACCCTGTTGCTCTTTCCCTAGACTCCTTCCTACATCTTCTAACTCCCCTCTCTCTGAGTCAACACGCCCACACTCCCTCCTCCAATGGATTAACTGCAGACTACTTAGCTCTGTAACCCCCAAACACACCTCTCTTCTCTCAAAGGGAAACTGCAGACAACTTTCCCTGCAGCTCTTTTCTGCTGCCAGCTTCCTGGCTTTATATCAGCCCTGCACGTTCCTTCTCAGCTGGGCTCCATCATCAATCAGCCTCTCAAACCATAGTTCTCCCTCAGGTGCAGCCTATCAGGTTAATTCACCTAATTTACCCTGCTCTGCCTTGTGTGGGGGTGAATATCCTATCCCATNGGGGGCGCAAGGTGGAAGTTTCGCCTAGGGCGCGAAACTTCCTTGCACCGGCCCTGCATCCCATATGTCACTGTGTTCACACACTGGTCACAACTCCTGACAGGAAGACTTGTAGGGCTCAAACCATTCGTGCCTGCTAAGGAATCACTGTTGGTGCACAAGGTGCACCAGTCTGAGAGGGGGAAAATTGTGCGACTCCACCCTGAGAAGCAAAGACACAGGCTTGTAACCCAACAGGGGTGGGCTCAGAAAAACTAAAGCTTAAAAGGTGCAGATAGTCCTGGACTATGACAACCGTGTTTTGGGAAATCAGCAGATGTGGCAACTGCAAGGCTGATCTGGTTTATTTTCTTCTACTGATGCCACAATATTGTTTTAACTCATATATTAGGAATTAGAGATGGAAAAGAACTATCAGGTCACACTGCAATTACCCTGTCAGTGCAGGATTGGTCTACTTGCTTTGCCCAGTTTAATTTTACAGGACTCAGGTGATGGAGCTTTCATTGCGAGACTATTCCACATCTTAACAGACCACATTGGTAAGGATATACTTCCTGACAATTGGGCATCAGTGTAAATTTCAATGCAAAACCTCTTAGTGTAAATGGGACTCAGACCCAATTTTTATTGTTGTTGTGATGGCACTTATGATTAAAGACTTTGCAAAATTTTACTGCAGGCAAATGAGTGAGTAAAATTTGCAAGCCTGATTAAAGGCAATAATTTTGTGTGTTATTTTATTGACATATTCAAGGCTTTCAATTAAGCAGATCATTACTATTACAAGAATTAATTGCCCCAGATATCAATGCTAAAGCTTTATTCCGAGTTAAATCCTACACAGTATACTCAGCTGTAAAGCTATTGATTACAGGCCGATGTCTTTTGCAGTGTAGCTCAATTCAAAGCCCAACTGCATTAAAAATGCCATATTCTATGTTCACAATAATTCAGTTTTAGATACTGGTAACAGAAGAGTTGTAAGACAGCAATGATGACACAAAAATGTGGTTATTGGGATATCTAATGATAACCTAATTTGTTATCTTTTAAAATAAAGCTAGCTAATAAATCAATATAGAAAACTAGAACAGCAAAACAAGGCATGGAATTATGTTATCTTAATATTAAAACAAAAAGGCTATTGTCAGTTGTTATATTGCAGCTTCACTTGCAGTGAAAGGAACAAGATGAGTTTAAATCAGGCTTCATAAGATTCTGATGAAGGGGATGAGAAGGCTGAAATGTTTCTGGCTTTATAGTAAATTAATAGTTAGGATAATATTAGGTCTGTTCCAAAAATGGAAAGCATTTTCAGTGAAAAATTAAGAAAACCAAATAAAATGTGGGTGGCAGGTTTTAATTTTTCATTGAAATCAAACAAAAAATTCATTTTCATTCAAAATCAAACATCTGACTTTGATTGAAACAGAAATGATTTCCCCCCCTTCCCATTATTGGTTCTACACTAGAAAAGGGGACAAAAGAGAGGGAAAAGGGATAAAACCCACAAAATCCAGATTACTTTTTGTTTTGACCAAAAAAAGGTCAATTCTAAAAATACAAAAACATTTTCAAGCAGAAAGTGGCATGCTTGTCTCAGTTCCTGAAAGAAAACATGAGTAAATAGATTTCATTACGATTTGTGATGAGATTATACACTCTTGTTAAGTATGAAGAGGTTTTTCTGCTTATTCAAACACTAAATGCACTAATTCAAAATATTCAAGTGTTGTTCTACTCTGAAAAGTGTCTGTGAACACAGTGTCTCTCAATAATGGTCTCTTTCAATAATTTCCATAATAAAGCTGCTCTGCCTATAAGTAAAAATCCATTCCCTCCACACCCCTGCCCCCAACTACCAGCCCTGCAAACTCAGCCTCAGTTTTTCCTTTTTTGTGCAACAACACCATTAATCAATGTCCTGCTGGCTAAATTATACCCTTTGTTACATCTGTGCATCCCCATTGCACAGGTTTAACCAAATGGGATTTAACAAAATATGTCTGTGAATGATGCACAATAATAAGCAGAAATCCAGCTCATCCATCTGTTTTGACACTACCTGGGCTAACCAGGCTCAAAAGCAGTAAGATGCTATTTCTATCACTAAAGTCAGTAGATATGACAGAATAAACACAAGGAGCCAGATCCTCAACAAGTGTATATCACATTAGCCCCACTAGTTTATGTCAACTGAAGATCTGACCCAAGGAATATTTCTGTTGAGTACGAAGGTATAATTTTTACTAGATCATTTCTCTCAATGAAACCTCACTTTAAGGTCATGAGGTAAAATTACAGAAGTAGAGAAATTTTTACAGCCAAAGGGACAATATCATCAAAGTTTAAGACCAAAAATCTGACTTGTGCTAAGTATCTAGATTTAGACCAAGATTTTCAAGAGGGGCTAATGACACCTTAAAATCTGTAAAGCACTTTGAGATCCTCAGATGAAATATGCTACAGAAGACCAAACTAATATTATTGTTACTTAAGGCTGACATTTTCAGAGGCGACCAATAATCCTGAGTGCCTTGATTTTTTGGATGCTTTAAAGAGGCCCAATTTTCAGAAGTGCTGAGTATCCACCCACTAAAAATCCTTTAAGATGTCTCAAATTGGGCACACACACAAAATCCAGCCCCCAAAAGGGATAGTCATTTTTGAAAATGTTGGCCTTCAGAAATATTATTTTCCTCCACTGTAGTACATTTAAGCTGAGAATCTTAGAGTGCTTAAAAATATTAATAAATGATAGCCCTGTGAGATAGGTAAGTAGTGCTATCCCTTTTTTACAGACAGGAAAATTAAGAGACTGAGGCCAAGTGATTGGACAAGATCAGTCAGGAGTGGAGAGTCTAGGAATAGAATCCTTATCAACTGTGGCTCTCTGGCTCAAAGCTTTGTGACTTAACCAGAAGACTATTCTTCCCCCGCTTTTCTCACATCCCCGTCATACTTAGCCAGGCTGTCTGAGAAGGGGTAAGGAGATGCCAAGCAGGGACAGAAGGGGAGATAGATACTGATAATGTCCCAGCATAAGAGGTTGAGGGTGGAGAGAAATCTGTGTATGACCCAACGGATGGAGGAAGTAATGACTAGTGGGTGATTGGATGTATGTGTGGTGGGGAGGATATTTGGCAAGTGATGGATTTGTGGGTGGGTGTGGGGACAGGTAGGTATGTGGTGTGAGTGTGTGCGTGCATGTGTCTGGAGAAGTTTAGTAGCAGACAGTAAGAGAAGGTTGTGGCAGGTAGTGGAGAAAGGGAAGGGAGGGACAGCGGGAAGAGAAAGGAGGGAGAGCATTTGGAAAGGAGAATGAAGGAAAAGTTGGGGATAGGAAGCAAGCAGGCCTTTAAAAAAGGAAAGAGAAAGGAAACTAAAAGCACAGGAAGCTAAAATTATTTATGATCAAAGTTTAATTCCAAATTAAATAAGTGGAAGCAAGCAAACAGTGATGGATCTTAGATGCAAATCTAAATTTTCAGCTTGGAAAAGAGGGGACTAAAGGGAGGATATGGTAGAGGTCTATAAAATCATGAATGGCATGGAGAAATGAATAAGGAAGTGTTATTTATGCCTTCACATAACACAAGAATCATGAATCACCCACTGAAATTAATAGGCAGCAGGTTTAAAACTAACAGAAGGAAATAACTTCCTCACACAATGCACAATCAACCTGTGGAACTTGTTGCCAGGGGATGTTGTGAAGGGCAAAACTATAATGAGGATCAAAAAAGAATTTGAGAAGTTCATGGTGGATAGGTTGATCAATGGCTATTAGCCAAGATGCTCTGGGTGTCCCTAGCCTTTGACTGCCAGAAGCTGGGAGTGGACAATAGGGGTCAATATTTGCCAGTTTGGTCATTCCCTCTGAAGCAACGGGCATTGGCCCCTGTCAGAAGACAGGAGAGTGGGTTAGATGGGCCATTGGTCTGACTCAGTATGGCCGTTATGATGTTCTTATCTACAAAATGTGACCATAACTCCTCTCCCACATATCAGTATGCTTGTGTATAACATTGAATACAATACTCAGTTCTAGTACAATTTAAAGGAGTTATGAATAAATTTTGCAGGCTGCTCAAAAGACATTGACCTGGCTATTTGCACCTGCTAGTCGAGCCCTACACTTTTGCATGTGTTGGGTGTCACACGAGCTGGACTGAACCCAGGGATTTCCTTCTTTAGGTGGGTGAAGAGGAGATTCTCTGATCTGATCACAGTGCAGGATGGAACTGCAACTTCTCAGTTGTGCTGATTTGCCTCTTCTTAGGAGCATGACAATTGCTAAACAAGATTAGAATTGTCAAACACTTCCAAGGAAAAGTTTAGGAGCCAGACTGAGATACTCAGGGACTGGATTCATTAACAAAGACAAGAAGGTAGGGGGAATTTAAGGTCCTGATCCAAACACCATGAAAGTCAATAGACAGAGTCCTCCTATCTTCAGTGGACTTTGAAGTAAAACTTAAATATTGTATTATTATTTTTTATGTAATCTCTGTTCAAGCTGAAATGGAGATGACAATTTTTTCTCATTGAATAGGAAGACATACTATTTTTCAATGTTATTTGTCAAAGCTACTTGTTTTAAAAGTGGGAACACTAATATTTTACTCCTCCTGAGATAGTCACTTCAATTTATTTATATAAGGCCAGTACAGAAGGAAGAAAAATATTAGGGATTAATTCTCAGCCTTGCCTCAACGCGTCCTCCCTTTCTGCACACACAATTTTGCGTGTGCAAATAACCGAGGTTGCTATTGATTTTATGTAGATAACCAACTACCAGGCTTCATCTTCCCCTCAGATATCTACATGACATTCATCACTCCTGCCTTTATTTTCAAGCTCAGAAGGGAAGGCAGGCTTTTGATAATCTGTCCCTTTATCTCTTGACATAAAAGATGACTATCTGAGAAAGTAAGAGTGTGCTGACAACTACTGCTGAAGAGAGAAGGTACCTACCCTTCCTGACTTGAGAAGTACTGTTACACGCCTATTATACCATTGGGGGATTTGTTTTGCTTGAGTATACCTGGAAAAAAAAGAACACCTGCACTGCTGTAGACACAGATAGTAGATAATGTTTTCACCTCCCAGCTCATAGAGAGCCGACTATAGCAACCCCCCAGGCATTAGCTATATATACACTCAAGAATAATGCCTATGGGCTGTTTTACACATCTGCAACAAAGCAAAAGCGCCATAATGTACAAACACACACACACACACACAAAAGAGTAAACAACATACTCCACCCAAGAAGCGGAGCCACGCTCCATCCCAGCGAGTAGAGCCAGACAATAACAATGATCTGCGATGTGTGTTTCTTGGAAGTCCACCGCATGGATTGCAGAGGCTTAGTGATCACAAGGTATCGATCAATGGAAATAGCTAATAAAGTCATCATTGAGGTTATTCCAAAGAGCGCCCCGCAAAAAGCATAGAGGTCACAACCTAAACAGAAAAGTGGAATGTAAGATTTTTAGTTTTGTAAACAAATGTAGAACTCTCTCTTACAGCCTGATGCAATAAACTTCCCATTTGTGATCATGCTGTTCTTGACTCAAGACACTTCTCTCATCATAAGAATGTATACAGCCTTCCTGCATCAGTAGTTTATTTTTGTTTAATAGGGCAAATATTAAATTAATATAAAAGTAAGCAGGAAAAATGTACGACCCTCTACTGTAGGCTATGACTGAGAATCATTTGTCAATGGAAAACTGCCTCAACAAAAATCCAATACAATTAAAGTTACATTTTCCTGGAATGCTGCCCAATATAATGACCTTAACTATGCTGAAACAGACATTTGTCTCCTAGAGACAAAAGGATATATCAAAAAATGAACATTGTTTTATGCAGTGTTGTTGTAGTTGTGTTGATCCCAGGACAGTAGAGAGACAAGATGGGTGAGGTTATATCTTTTATTGGACCAACTTCTATTGGTGAGAGAGAGAAGCTTTTGAGCTACACAGAGCTCTTCTTCAGGTCTGGGAAACTTTACTCAGAGGCTAAATCTACACTGCAATTAAAAACCCATGGCTGGCCCGAGCCAGTTGATTCAGGCTCACAGGACTTGAGAAGCGGGGCTGTTTAACTGTGGTGTAGATTTTTGGACTCAGGCTACACCCCAAGCTTTGGCACCCTCCCACCTTGCATGGTCGTAGAGACCGGGCTCCAGCCTGAGCTTCTAGACTGCAATTCAACAGCCTTTCAGCCTGAGACTCCCGAGCCCCAGTCAGCTGGCACAGGCCAGCTGTGGGTTTTTAATTGCACTGTAGACATACCCAGAGTGTCACTGCTAAATACTAAATACCAGGTGGAACAGATTGTTTAGCATAAGTAGTTAACGCCTATTTCAAGGGACCATTCAAGGTGAAGTGGCCAGTTAACACCTCTCCAGTCCAGGGGGAAAGGGCCACCCAAATACCCTGAGAGAACCTACTTCAATACAGAAATAACACCGCCCCCCCCGACTGCCACCCCACACTGGAACCCATGAGGGATGATAACAATTAAAACTCATACTCAATGAAGACCACATCATGAAAGAAATCAGGATGAACTCCCTCTTCAAACAACCCTCCAACCTCTCCAAGCTCACTGTCAGAAGCAAGCTCCCCATAGACCAGGACACACCAACTTATAGTGGCACCGGACCTTGCCAGAACAAAAGATGCAAAACCTATAGACCAGTGGTGGGCAACCTTCGGCCCATCAGGATAATCTGTTTGCGGGCCACGAGACATTTTGCTGACATTGACCGTCTGCCGGCATGACCCCCCACAGCTCCCATTGCCCGTGGTTCACTGTTCCCGGCCAATGGGAGCTGTGGGAAGCGGCAGCCAGCATGTTCCTGTGGCCCACAGTTCCCATTGGCCGGGAACGGCAAACCACTGCCACTGGGAGCTGTGGGGGGCCGTGCCTGCGTATGGTCAACATCAGCAAAATGTCTCGTGGCCCGCAATCAGATTACCCTGATGGGCCGCATGCAAGCCACAGGTTGCCCACCACTGCTATAGACTTATCTCCACTGCAATGATGATCAACACTCCTCACAACAAACCTTTCAAGATCCCTGGGTCCAACACATGCCTATCACAACATGTGGTTGGCCTCATCCAATGTATTAAATGCCCCAGTAACAACTATGTGGGTGAAATGAGAATCACTATGCTCATCAATGAATTCACATAGGAAAATGATAAAAGACAAAAAACGCCATATCACCTTTCACTTTTCACAAAATGATTGCTCTGTATCTGACTTCACAGCCCTCATCCTCAAAGGAAAAAGGGACACCTTCAGAAGGAGAGCCTGGGAGCTTAAATTCGTAACTCTGCTAGACACTAACAATCATGGACTGAACACAGACACTGGATTTATGGCTCATTTCAACAATCTGTAACCCACTTAATCCCACGCAGTGGTGCTGGAACTCTTTTAATAGTGGGCCCTGTCCTTCCCCCACCTCCGAGCTGGGGCTGGGAGCAGGGACGTGTCTCCAGGAGAGGGGGACCCAGACAGGGGTAAGGGGGCTGAAGTTGGGGTCACAGCTGGGGGCGGGAGTGGGAGCAGAGGCGGAAGCGGGAGGAGGGCCAGGAGCGGAGCCCCAGGCCAGCAACCGGGACCTGGGCGGGGGGCAGCAACTGGGAGCCCCGGGCAGGAGCCTGCGTAAAACCTGGGGTGCTGCAGCACCCTCCACACCTCTAAGTTCCCACGCCCCCCAACCAAGACTCTTTCCCCAACCCCTTCCCCATATGACTGGAGAGGGGTTAATGGGCACTTCACCTTTAATGTTCCCTTGAAATATGTGTTAACTACTCATGCTAATAATTCATTCCATCTTGCATTTCGCTGTGACAAACTAGTACCTTTCCCAGACCTGAAGAAGAGCTCTGTGTAACTTGAAAGCTTGGCTCTCTCACCAACAGCAGTGGTCTAATAAAACTTCACCCACATTGTGTATCTAACTTTGTTTTATATGAATTAAAAATGCAGAGGTACTTTTAACTCCACACCAATTTAAAAGCCTATATGGAAAACACAGCCACTGGTCCTATGAAATATGGTACAAAATGTTATTTTAAGTTACAGTTTTCACTTTGAGGCAGAATGATTTTTCCTTTGTATATTCTGCTAACAGACAAAGACAGACAGAGTTGCAATTTGAATAATTTGACCTGGAAATCAGTGTCAAATAGTTGTTTCTTAGGATTTTCTGTGACACCGTGTCATCACACATGATGGTATACTAGAGAAACATGATGGTATGCTAGAGACAGCACATAGTTCAAAATGACAATTGACACCAAAAGTGATCATGTCAATGTCAGGAGCATGGAGTTAATGGACCAAATCCTTCTTGCCTCACTCATGCAGACTGTCCTATTTATGATCATAGGATGACTTGTGTAAGCATGGCAGGCAGGATTTGTACCCGATATCTAAATAGTGAAGTGGGAGAGACAAACAATATTGTGAGCCCAATGAATAAATCTCTTCTGCTGGTACTAAATAGGTTGTTTCAGGACCTGATTCACCACTGTGCTACTCCAGTTTTATGCTGATTTATTTCTATTGCTATCAATGGAGTTATGCCAGCCTAAAAGCAGAACTAACACAATTGTGAATCAGGCCTTTAATTGGAGCTTGCAATATTTTCAAAGGAACTACAATTTAGACATCACATATTTCCTTGTTTTGGGGAAGAGAGAAGCAGCTGAGGCCATCATTTGGCTCTCTTATTCTGTGATTCTTTTTACTGATTGAATGCTCCCATGGGCCTTGCACTGGGTACCAGGTATACATTTCTAAACAAATAAATACATAATTCACTGTCAATCAAGAAAAAGAAAAAAAACCCTCTATATATGGCTTAACAAAACTATCCTACCTATTAATTATTCTACCCATCATCAAGCATGGTAACTGGCCTTACATGCTAAGTGGTCATGTGATCACTATGGTGTTGCTCTTGAAGCCAGAGGTTTGATTCCTTTCATTCAAAGAACTGGAAGGGGAAGGAACCAAACCTATAAAACACAAGAGGGTCGGGATTCAGTGACTTTGCGCCAGTCCTGTTGGTTGATGATGTCAAGACTCTGGCTTGTGCCTCAAGAGTCTTGTTGCTGCTGCCTCCATGCCACATGCTGATGGCTAAGATAGGTTCCCCTACAGAGGGAGATATGAAGTAGTATTGAAAAGTACCTATTTCTCCAAGTATCCACTCTTTGTGCAAACTGTTGATAAAGCAAATGGGGGCCTGAGAAGCAGACATCAGGAAGTCACTCACAGCCAAATTCATTATAAAGTAGTTTGGCGGTGTCCTCAGCTTCTTGTTGCTTAAAAATAATGCAATGAATAAAATAAATTAATAAATACAAGCCAGACAGTTACGTTTGTTTTTACTGTTTACTTACTCAAAGAATCTGACACTTTCTAGGTTACAATTTTATGCTTCATTCATCAATCCATTACCACAGCTATGGATGTCAGGATTTTGGAACAATGACTAGGGGAAGAGGAAAGGATCTATTTTCCAACATTTTATCAATAAATGTAGAAATATATTGAATATATTCATACTTACCAAATTCCATTTTAACAGAGTAGGAGAGAACTCTAAATTTCCCGAGAAACATGTTTTTGCTCAGTAGAGCTGGATCCTGCCGTGCTGAGCACGCTCAGTTGCCATTGACAGCAGTAAGTGTTGAGAGTGCTCACCATTTCACAGGGTCACACCCTAACGGAGAGTACCGTGTCAAAGGCTGCACGTGGGCGATCACTGAATTTTTAATAGCTGCTGTGCTGGTTGTCAGTCAGTCTCTGTATTAGCAGGACTGAACTCACTTTTTTTCAAAGTGATTTTTGATAACCTGAGCATCAAAGGAGATACACAAGACCAAACGACATTTTATTCTCTTGGAGTCTCACATTATAGAGCTGTTTATAAGAAGCAAAACTATAGACTACATACTTATAATTAAAACAGTCACTGGTGTGTAACGAGACAAAGTACCACAAGGTACAATTACATATTTTCATTTCTTCCAACTAGCACTGTAGTATTTATAACATTTGCCTTACTTGTATGCCAAATTTCTGCCTGGGAGAATTGTTACATCCCAGTTATAAATCCTTGAAGATATACATGCAAAATGGAAATGCTGAGACAATTTTAACTGCTTCAATGCCACCTAATATAACAGGTACATGGGGCAAAATACACACTCAGCACTGCTCTGTGTACCTACCATAATGATCACAGATGCATTAATATTGCAATAGAATATATTTATGATGGTCTTCAACAAAGAAGCTGAAGCGATTTATAACTACAGTAGCTCCTTGTGGCTACCATTATATCTGACCCCTCCATTGTAAAGAAGTTTGAATACAATGATGATTCTACTCTCTCTTGGCTTCTAAAATCATTAAACTGGAAAGTGACTGTAAAAGTGGCATTGTGGAGCTTTCCTCTCAATGATTTTCTGTGTAGTCTCTCATTTGCAAATTCATTTAAATTCAAGGCATATGCCAAAAGTGGCACTCGGCTTCCCTAAAGCAGTGACTTGTATAGAAAAGCCTGACCAAGGTGTGACCTACATTTTCTGCCTACTGTAAATACTGCTGTCTCATCTCTCTCTCTCTCCACTCAATCTTTGTTGAAAATTTTAGCTGTGCCAAATGGATCCACCCTTCAGCTATCAGAAGGTGCTTCAAAGAAGCCATATCCTAACTGTCCACCTTAGCTGGATACAAACATCAAGTCTGCAATAATCGGCTGTGCTGTTTTCACGCACTGTCATGCTCTGGCCCAAAGACTGACTTCTGAGACAGACCTTAAGCTATGATCTCCCAAGGGGTGGCATGTGATTCTGTACTGTAAAGCCTACAAATGCCATTCTATATTAAAGTTGGAGTCTGACTGGCTCAAGGGACTGGTACAGAGATATGGAACCTTTCACTTCTGCATTAGGTCACTGGGTTGAATTTATTCCTGTTGGTAAAACCAAAAGTCATCGTCATCTGACTCGTGGTCAGTGGGCTACATAAAAATTAGTGGTTTCAGCTCATGCAGAAAACAACACTATTACTGGGACCCTGGATGGTAATCTGAGTACACTGAACAGGCATGGAGCCTAACTACCACATCCTCTCAATCCTATGGGTGATCCACCCAGAACAGGATTGACGTTCACTGTGGAGAGATGCTCTCACTACTGTGATTTCTATTGTATCAGTCATGTGGACAAATAGAAGGCTTCTGTTTCTAGTATTTGAATTCAGCCCCTTTCACAGGATTAAGAATATATAATATAAAAAGAGGTGACATCACATGTCTATCAGATATAAGGATTATGCAGTATTATTTTTTTACTTTTGTTCTCAGAATCCATCTGCAATAATTCTTAGTATTTCACGATTACATCCACAGGATGCACATGTTTATATATATATCTATATATCTATATAGTTATATAGATATATAGATATACATATAACCAATCCTGACTGTGCATACTATTAGAAGGGATGTAACAAGATACACTTCAAGAAAAACTCACAGCTGAATCGCAGACTACATGTTAATTTTTTGGTCTTGAACAAGTTTAAAAAGCAACCCCTAAAACTCCATTGACATTTTTCCAATAGGATGTCATCCTTGGTATGTCTTTAGTAAAGCAAGAGAACCTGTTTCAGCCAGTCCATCAGCAGCCTTGTATGTTTCCAGTGAAGCTCAAGAATGTTCATTGATTGGAATTAGTAGCTGGAAAGTCCTTTTCTGACACTAGAAAGCTAAAATGTGAAAGCAGAATATGCTAATGCCAAGTACGCTGACACCAATGGTGGGAAATCAAAGATGATGGCACCAGAAGGTTTCAGAATGGAAGAATTTACAGTCACTTTCATTTCTTCATGACCAGGAGGAATCATTGCCCAGACTGATGATAAAAACTTCTTAGCTGTAAGAAAAAACACTGACCTAACATGGGATTAAACAAAAATAGAAAACAAATTTAATGTTCAAAGTCTCTCAAGTGGTCTGTGAAAAACTTAACCTTATTCATTTTAGCTATGCACCCTTCAGTGCTCGGATCTCATGGTGATGGGTTCAGTATAAGTAATTAATTAATATAGGTTTCTCCCAACACCTTTAGATGGTAAACCCTTCAATTCAGTGCTTGCCTGTTTTCTGTTTGTATAGTACCTGGCTTTTGACGACTACCAAAAGATAAATACTTACCATCAATTTAATTTAATTTTCTTTTAAAAAAAGTAAAAACTGAGAAAGAAATCACTCCTGAGTAACAGGGCCGGCTCTAGATTTTTTGCCGCCCCAAGCAAAAAAAATTGTGGCTGCCACCCCCCAGCCCTGGACCCCCCCCACCCGCCAGGCTCAGCAGGGGGCGCAGACGCCCCCAGCTTTGTGTTTTTGAAAGCAAAAGGATCTTTCACCCAGCATTTTTCATTCAAATATTCAAACTTGTTTTTTGGGGAAATAGCTCTTAAAACTGTCAGACAGAGCAGCGAGATGTAACTGTATGATAGTTTTCATTTCATTCACTTTTTCCTCACTGGTGTTGTTCTCCTCAATGTGTTGTAACAGTGTTGGAAACATGTAGTAGCTGGGCCAATTACTTTTCAGACGTGCTTGCGACAGTGCCAATGACTTTTGAATTACTTGTATCTCTTCACAATGTCGAACCAAATCATTGCATCTTCTTTGAAACTTCAGGTTTAGTTCATTTAAAAACGAGAAAATGTCAGCAAGGGATCACAACTTTATTAACCAACTGTCAACATCAAACAAAGTTGCCAAGTTAGACTCTTGTATCTCTTCACAGGTGCCCGAGCCGCGGGGGTCCCCTGGCGGGAGCAGTATTCCCCGCTGCCCCGCTCGGAGCCAGGCTCTGCCTCTCCCCGCCCAGGGCAGGCAGCGCAGGGCTGAGGTGGGAGAAGTGCGCGGCGGGCTGGGTCGGGGGCAGGAGGGGGCGGCAGCAGTTCCCTGGCAGCTCAGGCTGCCCAGCCACTCGCCCTGTCAGCGTGTGAGCCAGGATCTGCGCCCCCTGCCCAGCCTGGCGGCGCCCTGCACAGCCCACTCAGGCGGGGAAATGCCGCCCCGCCCTGGAGAGACTTAGAGCGGCAGCAGGACCCCTCCTCCCTTCCTCCCTGTATCCCGGGCCCCACTTCCCTCCCTCCCCGGCTCCTCACATGCTCTGGGAGCCCCTCTTGCCGCCGCAGCCCGGGCTTGCCGGGATCTGCGCCCCCTGCCCAGCCTGGCGGTGCCCTGCCCAGCCCACTCGGGCGGGGAAACGCCGCCCCGCCCTGGGGAGATTCGGGGCAGCAGTGGTAGCAGGACCCCTCCTCCCTCCCTGTATCCCGGGCCCCGCTTCCCTCCCTCTCCGGGCTGCGAGTGCCAGGAGACCACTTTTAACTTTTAGGCCTCCCTACTGTGCCTAATTGGAAATCCGGCCCTGCAGACAGCTCGCCCAGATTCACCCCTCTGCTGCTGTGAGCAAAAGAGATGATGAAGCCCTCAGATCTTGGATGGGAAGGTATAAAAGCTGCGAGTGCTGGCTCCACACCATGCTCTGCTTGTCTCTCCTGATGAAAACTTTTTCATAGGTGTCAGGCTCTTGGCGTGGGACGGGATGACCACTTCCCTGTGCCATTGTTCTCCACTAAACCAGCCCGCCCAGACTGGTGTGAAAAAACACCCCCGAGTGACATACATTTTGCGGGCCTAAACGCTGATGTGCACATCGCTATGTCAGTGGGAGATGTTCTCCTGCTGACATAGTTACCGCTGCTTGTTGAGCTGGTTTTATTATGTCGACGGGAGAGCTCTCCCTGCTTTACATTGTCATGAGCCATCAACGTATAAATACGAACAGGAATCTTACTGTCTGCCTGCAGGCATGAAGAGCATTGATGGCATAGCCTCATTTCATGTACCAGGGTGCTTCCTGGATCCAACTCCCCACCCTCCCCCAGCACCTTCGGGTGACTGTCTGAGGCAGTCTTGACAGTATCTTTTACATATTCTTGGGTGGTAGAGGGTGAAGGGAGTCAGGGAGAGCGAGAGAGAGAATATAATGGTGCAATTAAGAATTTCTTCAAATCTGTAAGTTTAGTCCAACATGAAACAAGTCCCACATGTTTATTTTCTCATAGTTTTGAATTACTCAAAGGAAAAAGTATTTACAGTGATGCTCCTAGTGATGATATGCACATGGCCATTTCTGCATCTTACATCATCAACAAATATGTGCAGAGAAGAAACTGATTCAGACTATTCTCCCTCACACATAACACACACACGCTACTGTACAAGCTCAAGTCATTAGGCTTGCTAAATCAACCATGTCTGGAACTGAATTTCTATACCTGTAAAATGCATAGAGAACTAAAAGGTTTCCTATAACTCCAATAGATCCAATTATAAGAACACAGGTTCCAGTAATGTAAAGGATATGATCAGAAACTTCTGCTTTTGTCACAGTGTGGTGACGAGTTCCCATATCCAGGATCTGGAAAGAAAAGCAAAGGAAAAATAAAAAAGTTACCAAAATCAGTGCTTTTAATCAAGGGGACAATTAGTCTATACACTGTATATCCCTAAACACATGCTACAAATTAAAGCCAGATTCTTACATACCATTGAGACACTTTTGTAGGACTGTGTAGAAAATTTGGCCTTGCCATTAACAATGCTATATTCGTACTATGCATAAACAGAGCACTTCATTCTCCAAGCCTCTCTATCCAGCACCTTTCACAACCGCATACACAAATGTAAGGGAAAAATGAACTACTGGATTATGTGAGAGATTGCAAGAACAGTCTCACATTTAAGATAAGAAGCTGGTGCTAAATATATCTAGATACTTACTTTTTTGCTGGGGGACATGTGGATAAAGCTAAAGAATATGGAGTTTAAGGAGAATTCCTAATAAAATCCTCTTTTATTTATATTATTTAATATTTATGTCAAGTGTCATGATGCTTGCAAACCACTACCTATCTGGATGGCAAGCTGAGGCCTCTACTTGTCTGCGAAGCTTTGTAACCTCATCCTCTCAACCCACCCCCCATCCTCTTTGTCTGTTTTGTCTCCTGTCTGACTGCGGATTGCAAGCGTTTTGAGGGAGGGACTGTCTTTTTTGTATGTGCCTGTACAGTGCCTAGCACAATGGGGTCATGGTCTTTGACTAGTATTCCTAGATGCAATCATAATACAAATAATAGTTTTATACATGTGCATGTTGCTTTACAGAGGGAATTGAAAGTACTGTACCTGCCCAAAAGGAACTACCAAAAATAAATGCATACAATCTTTTTAAAAATTGTTCAGGTAACCTGTTAATGGAGTTAAATTTCCATCATAATCCTGAATGACCCTTTTTGGGTTAAATAATACAGATTTCAATAAGAGGAAAACATTTTAAAAATTGTTAGAGGCACAACATACATGTTAGGAATTATGAGATTAATCTGATGATAAGAAAAAGGCAAAGATGTGTTGGCATATAAATAGGCATCATATTTTCTGAAACAACCACCCAATCTAAATTAGTGTTCATTCTATATAATGCAACATAAACCTCAATAAAACAAACAAACAAAAGCTCATCATGCCTCTGCTTTTATTAGTAGCATTGCCAATTGTCAACATTATTTCTAACCATATCCCTTCAGTTGACCTTGGGAAGTACAAAGACTAAAGTTTCCTATGTTTCTATTCCCCCCAGTCCTCTTGACGGATGGTACTGAGAACGCTACATGGAAAAACTAGAAGAAAAGAGGAAAAACAGCAGCTGTAGCAATGCTTGTGTCAGTACAAGCTCGTTAAATAATTCTGACATTCCCATTACTGCCACTGTCAAGTGCATTAATAACAAAATGCCACCAATTCCCTGTGTATGTTTTTTTACACAAGTTTAAGTCTATTGCTGACCCAATTCAGCAAACAAGACAGCCTGTGGCTAATTCACTCAGATCTTATTAGCATTGTCAATGAGAAGATTGTGAGTTGCCAGTCTAACAGAGATTATTATTTACTAATTGCTAACAGTGTGTTGCTCAATCTATAGCCATATAGGGGTCTTACAAACTAGTTCAAACACTAACAGTTTAGATAGTAGTCAATGGACCTATGCATTTTATACCAGCAGAGGATCTGGCTCTCAGAGCCAAATTCTGCCCTCATTTGCACCCAGGGTTACCCAGGATATAAGGCAGGGCAGACTGTAGCCCGTAAGAGCTAAACCAGGTGATAATACAAGCTCAAAAAGGTTGAGAAGGTTTGGACTCTTCACCCAAAGGTATCACAGACCTAGTGGATTTGAAGAAGGTGAGTGAAGCTCCTCTTTTCAATTTGCCTGCCCCTAGTTCCACAGACCTCCTTCATCTCTTTCTCTTTCTGACCTATTCTATTATGTATGTTTTTCACCTCCTATTGCTTCAGTTCTCCACACAACCACCACCCTCCTCCCTGAAATGAATGGAACCTCCAAGGCCTGCACATAACAAACACAGATAATTGTGTGATCTTGTTAGTGTCACCCTTATCTGTGCCACCCACTGCTATCCTATTATTTGCTATGGTATTGCTCATTGCATCTTACCTGTAATGAGATAGTAAGCTCTTTGACACAGGATTTTGTATTTGTTCTATGAGGTGTCCAGTACAGTTTGGGATGCTGTGAAAAATATAATTATAATAGGCCAGCTATGGGATGTGTGGGAAAGAAAAGGGCATTTGAATATATGGTCTCCAAAGGACAGCAGAGAGCATTAGGAGAGAGATCTTACAGTCTAAGTCTAGAGTCAAAGAGGAGAAGCCCTTTGCTGGAAAGCATTTGTTTTCTCTTTGAATAAACTGGCAAGAACTTGGACAGGCTGGGAGGAGAGTTTACACATGGGAGATTATTTTATGGAGCATCTTGAGGGTAGAGAAGCCTCACTAGAACTTGTAAGCACACTGTTGACACATATTTAGTTTGTGATCCACTATGACCCCCAGATCCTTTTCCGCAGTACTCCTTCCTAGTCATTCCCCATATTGTATGTGTGCGACTGATTGTTCCTTCCTAAAGAACTTTGAGTACTTTGGAGTACTTTGCATTTGTCCTTATTGAATTTCATCTCATTTTCTTCAGATCATTTCTCCAGATCATTTTGAATTTTAATCCTATCCTCCAAAGCACTTGCAACCCCTCCCTGCTTGGTACCATCTGCAAACTTTATAAGTGTACTCTCTATGCCATTATCTAAATCATTGATGAAAATATTGAACAAAATTGGACCCAGAGCTGATCCCTGTGGGCAGGGGTGGCTCTATGTATTTTGCCGCCCCAAGCACGGCAGTCAGGCGGTTTTCGGCGGCATGCCTGCGGGAGGTCCACCGGTCCCGTGCCTTCGGCGTACCTGCCGCTGAATTGCCGCCAAAACCTGACTTGCTGCCCCAGGCACGCGCTTGGTGCGCTGGTGCCTGGAGCTGCCCCTGCCTGTGGGAACCCACTCGATATGCCCTTCTGGCTTGACTGTGAACCCCTGATAACTACTCTCTGAGAATGGTTTTCCAACCAGTTATGCACCCACCTTATAGTAGCACCATCTAGGCTGTATTTCCTTAGTTTGTTTATTAGAACAGCCTCTCTCCTAGTAGCTTTCTCCCCTTCTGAACTGAAAAATGAGAGCTGTTAAGTTATTATACAGCCAATGAGCAGGTACTGTATTGTACAACTAACCCATTAGCAAGGATGAGCAAAAATGCCATGCCCGACATATGGTCCAGACCCAGGCCGATATTGATCCATGTTGCAGACATAAATTGGGTGATGGCCCTCTTATGGATCTATAAGAGGATTTAGTCCAATCCCGCAAGGTGTGGGTTCCTGCTGCTAGTTCCTGAGCAACCTCAGTGCTCCTTGGCCATGATAGAAAACTAGGTTGCTCAGAAACTTTCAAGACACACTAAGAACATTGCAGGATTGGACAGAAAATGAGGACCTGGGAGACAGTGGGTAGTGGAGAATTTTTCTAAAAGACAGAAGTGGTGAGTGGATTTGTGGCTTCTCTTTTGGATTTGATTGGGTTTCTGAGCAGAAATCTTAAACAGTTAAGAAATCCAGTTAACTGCCCATATTGACTGTGGAAAAAACACAGAATTTGAGAAGCTTTCAAAATCATCTGAGGCTTTTTTTCCCCTTGTTATACAACATAGACTTTTTATACCAGAGTACATGCTCTTGGGCTGTAACTGAACCTCCACAGCAATGGAAAAAGGTACTCTATGTTTGGCTTTGGGATTCACAACTTAATTAGGGACAGATTCTGTTTTGTGACTCCTGAGAGGCACAGCACAGAAGACTCATCCCAAGGGCTGTGGGGACAAAGGCAGCCTTAAACCATTTTTGTGCCTCCCAGATTCTGAGCTGCTGCAAGGACTGAAATAACATGCTCCCCTATCCACCACCACCTCTACAGCACAGGTTAGAGCAGCCTCAGGGGCACAGTTAATTTGGTCACTCGTTATGATTTTATGTTTATCACTGCAATTGCTTCTCTATGAAAAAGTGGCTAGAACCCCACTTTAATTTACATTTTCTTCCAGTTCCTCTGTATCTGTGTATCTTGAACTCCTTTATATATTGACATGTGGATGCATGTGGGTCTACGAGAATCTGACAAAGTGCGACAGTGGATTAACTATTCCCCAAAACAAACATGCAATCTAAAAAAATTGACAATGCCATAGGAATAAACCAGTTATATCCTCAACATCACCTATCAGTAACCCCAAGTTCCCTGCATACCCAGTCTCATGACTCAATGTGGGGAAGGAAAATTACTAAATTCAGTTGTTTTGCAATTAATAGGACTTGACAGCTTTAAAAGTGATTCACATGAAGGCTTCACAGTGCACAGAACTAATCAATAAAAATGAAAATGTAATGATTGGTGAAGTTTATCATTTTGTTTTGTCTGTTACAAAACTGTCTAATTTTTCCACATGCATACTTTCATGGCTCTGAAGTTTGTCAGAGCCTTAAAGTGCACATTCTACTCTGAAAATTATATAAAAATGGCATCAGATCTGCTTTCTGGGTGCATTCAGAATTATATCTGCTGACAGTGATAAAAATATGTTTTACTTCTATTATTTCTGAAAAGTCAGCACAGATAGGAGAATGATTTGGATTCTATTCCTTCTTGCACATCATCTGCAGTGTTATGACAGGGATGTCCAGATGGTGCTGTGACATGGTCTTACAAGTTATTTTTCTTAGCATATGAGCAAGTTTTTAGTCCTGGAAGAAATGCTGTGTCGTTTGTTCTGTTGTGGTTCCTTTAGGGGAACTGTGGCAAGCAGCTACGGCGTTTGCTCTCTGCCTTAATCTCTGTAACTATAGTCAGTTCTTGAGGCAGAATTGCTCCCTGAGAACTGAGCATTGGTGTTTGTCTCAGCGTTCTGAAAGAGAGGATTGTTTGCATGCTGTTTGTGACCAATTCTCTTTCAAGACTTGTGTATATGTGTAAAAAAACCAAGTTTCACTAAGAATATACTCAGTCTGCACCACTGATTTCTCCTCCAGCCAGAAACTGACTTGTAAGGCCCCAACATTTGCTACTACTCGGTAGAGGCATGATGATAGCATTCTTTATTAAGTTCCAATTATACAGCCATTACACCTGTAGTAACCAGCTGAAAGCAATATGGTGCCACAGATGCTACTTGAGAGTCTAATCTGACCTGCAGAGCCTTTATCATTGGTAATGGTATGTGAGAAAGAATTAACTCAGATTTATCTGCAAATCCCAAGTGGACTTTCTGATGCTGGCAATTAGGGAAAAATAAATGTTTTTACCATGCAAGCATATTTTATCTGGAAATCATTGAGACAAACACAATTCTATACTGCCATTTTTTTTAGTGACCAATGCTAAGACTCTGTAAAGTACACAGAAGATATTTTCTGTTGAGCAGGATAAGAAAGAGGACTTTTTACACTGTACATGTATTTTTCCATCTTCCCTATATTTGATAAAAGTTTATGCCTATTCAGTAAATGAAATTGGTAACAAAATGTGCATTTCCCTAAATCCCTCCTGCACTATTTAAGAATATGCACACAGGTTATTGTTGGGCAGAGTTTCAAACATTATTATAAGCCATAGTGTGGACAGGGTCAAACTGACTAGGACCATCCATATGGCTTTCCTTTGCAGCTGGTTGCTCTGGTTAACTGGATGTTCCATTTCTCAAAGTGGATATACACAGATGGACAAGCATGTAAGAAATGTGGTAGAGGGAATTTATGCATGATGGGGTCTAACATAGGTGACAGACTTGCAGTACAGATTTCGTGGGAAAATCGGAATTAGCACATTTACTAGCCAATTTTCAAGAATACAACCCCATTGAAGTGTTATTTTATATTATAAATAAAAACAATTTAAATGATCAAACATTTACTTTTCGGCATGTCACATGCACCCACCCAGCTCAAAGAGACTGTACAGAGAACATCCACATTGTACCAAAGAATCCAAATAGACAATCTAAAATGCACTTTGGTGGTCAGCACAAACTTACAGAAAGTCTTCCTTCATTTTGAAGCAACTTTGCGTATATTTTTTAACCCACTCATCAAAACCGAACCCAACACACAGCAAAAATCATAAGCATAGGAACAGAGTCTGAAGTAACAACTCAAGCCAAATTAGAAATACAATACTATCCATTGCTATCTATACTTGACTGAATTGGGGGCCCAATCCAGCTCCCATTACCAAAACTCTCATTGACTTCTATGGCAAAAGGACCAGGCCCCTCATAATACGCAACATTGGATTTCTAGTCTTTTTGCATCTGATATTACTTTCAGATGTATCCCTGCAACTGCTATTAAGCTAGTAAGGGATATGCATGCATATACGAGAGCAGAGTTGTGTACTCTGACAGACCTGATCAATTCTAACATCATATAAACAATAATGCTAACTATTATTATGATTGCTTCTCTCTATCCTCCATGTTTTCTTTTACACAAGTGTTCTTACCCCAGGAAAAGAGATGCTGCATCCTGCTGCCGTACAAAATCTATGGGATTTTCTCTTAGAATTTCTGTATAGATTGTTTTCACGTTAAATGAATACATGCTTTAGCATCCTGTAAGAGCAAACACCCTTTAGCAACACTTGCGGAAAGTGAGACATGCTAATTTCCCAACAGACCTTTTCAAATTAAAGCCCCAAAGTTTAGAGAGAAGGTTCACTTTTTCTATGACTTTTCAAGGCATAAAGGAGAGGAGTATTAATAACTGCCAAGTTAATGGAAGAAAGAGCTGGTTTCCCATTGAAAATCTCAACTAAAGGTAAATTCTGCCATTAAACTTAAGACATTTAATAGGAACTTCAAACTAAGGGTATAATGTTAAAAGTGCTTAAGTGACTTAGGAACCTACATTTAATTGAAAGTCAGTGGGGCTTGTGCTACTAAATGCCTAGGATGCTCCCATTGGTACTGCAAACCTTTGGTGCAACATATTCTCTTGACCCAACCTGCCCTCCAGCCCCATTCTCCCATCACGGTCGTCCCAGATTCTGTAGCCCATTCTTTCAACTTCTACAGCTGCCTGGCCTGCCAGCTCACCACTGGTTCCTTTCCACCTGACCTCCAGTCAGCCTCTCCCCTTCACAATTCCAAACCAGTCTACCCACCCCACTCTCAACCAGGTTCACAGGACCTGCTCCCTTCCAATATTTCACCTGATCCCTCATATCCCACCAGTCCAACCCACTGCTACTACATCCCGCTGCATGCCTCGTGATTGCCACTCTAACTGACCCTTCTTCCCATCTCTCACTCCAGAAAACCCCCAAGATTTTTCTATTCTACCTGACAAGGCAGCTACAAATTCAGGCAAGTTTGCTTTCTCCCCAACCCTCCCCCACTTTCCTGTTATTGTTTTCAGAACGTGTGCACAAAGAGCAGGAATTCTGTCAGTAAGCGTGGTACAGAATATATAGAAAAATCCAAGCAATCCTCAAAATAAAAAACAGAGGCAATAAAATGTATTTAATAATGGGGGAAAATGACTATTGCCTTGTCTCAGAATATACTAAAAAGACTTTCCAGCTGAGCCTTCTGGCCTGTCCTGCAGCAGGAGCCAGGAGACAGCCAGGGAAGTGAAGGACCCACTCCAACCAAAAAGGAAAGCTATTGGCTTCCCACTGAAGGGCAATAGTCCTTCTGATTGACCTACATCTCCACCAGACAGCTACGGCTTGTAGGAAGACGTGGGGGGCATTTTTTGTTATTTTACATAGTTTATGGGCATTTTGTGTCCGATTATTGCTGTAGGACTGGTTGCTTATTCATCTGTTCGCTACATCCTTAATTCCTTTGCCTGTCCTCTTTCCTTTCTTTTAATTTACCCCTCTCCTTTCTGGGAATAAAATGTTGTTTATCCTTATCTGTTGGGCCTTGATTTCCTCTCATCGTGAACAGTAATGTCCTAGAGGCCACAGGGGTTGTTTGTTTATGTCTGCAGTCAGTAGGCAGAGGCACTGGGCCCCAAGAACCAGGGCCCATTGGTCCATAGAGACACTTGGAGGAAGGACTCTACTATGCTTGGGGATCAAGGCTGCCCCAGAGGTGGAGTACATACTTATGTCATAAACAGAATATATTTTCCAAGGTCCTTGATGATGTTCCCTTCCAGAACTATCACTATAACAACGAACTTCAAATGCAGGAGATATACTGTCAAATCCAAGTGCCATGTTCAATTACTTAAGAACTTTTGAGGAAGACAACACTGTTGGGTTAATATAGAGTGATGAGAATAAATGTAGAGCGGTCATTTTGTAAAATAAGAAATTGCAGGTTATACATGGAAAATCTCTGGTATCAGAAGAAATAAAAATCTTCTAAAACCCTCCCAACATTAAAAGAATATCCCATTATTTTAAACCTGTACCTTTATATTATTATTATTTGAATTATCATAGTGCCCCATTGAGATAGTCATTGTATCTGTATAACCTGGGCTGAATCATGGCTCCTTCAAGTGGGGAACTTGGAGATTTTCCTATGCTATGTGACTTTAAATACTACTTATATATTCAATGTACCAAGTAAATTCAGAAGTTTATAATATTTTAGTGCTAGAAGATGTTAATATATGTGTCACAGGGCGCCTCTGTTGCTACCCAGTGTACTTCATTGCCTGGCCAGTTTGCATGGTCACAAACACACACTAGGTTGTCACCCTTTCACCAAGCATGTATTTACTCTTTCGTTACAAAGCAACACAGTGTAATGCAAGCTTGCAGCAAGAGGACTCTTCCACGCAGCCCTCACTCCTCAGCTGAGGCTACCCTCTCAGCTTTCCTTCTCAGTCCCCTGCTTCCTGTTCCTTCCACTTATATCTCCCCAATTAAATCATTAGCCCGGTGATTACCACCCAGGTGCTCATAATCCACCAACATAAAGTGTTTAATTGCTCTTCTGTTTCCTTGGCTTGCTCACTAGACTTCAGCTTTTTTGGCACCAAGAAAAGCCCTAGTCTTAGCTGGTGATTCATAAAAATGTTACCATAAGTTCTAATGACTGATGGAATTTATTTTATGATATCTTTAGGTTATGTGATGGATAAGATAAAAGGAATTCTAATCTGGTCATTCTCAATAACAGCTATGACAACCAACAATTTTGAATGAGTTAAAAACATCTTTCAATAGGTAATTATTTCATCCATTACAGAACCCATGGGCAATAACACATGTTCCTTATCAATCCCCGTTATGTTTATAACATACTTTTGTAGACACTTTGAGGGGTCTTTTCCCTGGAAACCTAGACTATATTAGTAAAGTAAGGGTAAAAACAAGGGTTAAAATATTTCACACATTCCATTTTTGAGTTCATTTTCCCTTCACCCATTAGGCTCAATTGAAGGACAATTTTTTTTAGTTTAAATATATATAGGGCAATAAATATATAGATACACAAAATAACAAGGCTTTTGGTTAGCATATAGAAAATTATGAGAGTTTAACATAGAAAAATCATAAAAGTGAATATTTACTAACATACTGAACTTCTTACCAATTTTGGATAACCCAGAAAGCTATGGCTGCAAAAAATCTTCTTTTCTACCTATCACTGCCCAGGAAACGGTGGCATATTCTGGTATCAGGGGGTAACCGTGTTAGTCTGTATCCACAAAAACAACAAGGAGTCCAGTGGCACCTTAGAGACTACAGATTTATTTGGGCATAAGCTTTCGTGGGTAAAAACCTCACTTCTTCAGATGCATGGAGTGAAAGTTACAGATGCAGGCATTATATAATGACACATGAAGAGAAGGGAGTACCTCGCAAGTGGAGAACCAGTGTTGACAGGGCCAATTCAATCAAGGTGGATGTAGTCCACTCCCAATAATAGATGAGGAGGTGTCAATTCCAGGAGAGGCAAAGCTGCTTCTGTAATGAGCCAGCCACTCCCAGTCCCTATTCAAGCCCAGATTAATGGTGTTAAATTTGCAAATGAATTTTAGTTCTGCTGTTTCTCTTTGAAGTCTGTTTCTGAAGTTTTTTTGTTCAAGAATAGTTATTTTTAAATCTGTTATAGAATGACCAGGGAGATTGAAGTGTTCACCTACTGGCTTTTGTATGTTACCATTCCTGATGTCCGATTTGTGTCCATTTATTCTTTTACGTAGGGACTGTCCGGTTTGGCCAATGTACATGGCAGAGGGGCATTGCTGGCACATGATGGCATATATAACATTAGTAGACGTGCAGGTGAATGAGCCCTTGATGGTGTGGCTGATGTGGTTGGGTCCTCTGATGGTGTCGCTAGAGTAGATATGGGGACAGAGTAGGCAACGAGGTTTGCTACAGGGATTGGTTCCTGGGTTGGTGTTTCTGTGGTGTGGTGTGTAGTTGCTGGTGAGTATTTGCTTCAGGTTGGGGGGTTGTCTGTAAGCGAGGACTGGCCTGCCTCCCAAGGTCTGTGAGAGTGAGGGATCGTTTTCCAGGATAGGTTGTAGATCGTTGATAATGCGCTGGAGAGGTTTTAGCTGGGGGCTGTACGTGATGGCCAGTGGTGTTCTGTTATTTTCCTTGTTGGGCCTGTCCTGTAGTAGGTGATTTCTGGGTACCCGTCTCGCTCTGTCAATCTGTTTCCTCACTTCCCCAGGTGGATATTGTAGTTTTAAGAATGCTTGATAAAGATCTTGTAGGTGTTTGTCTCTGTCTGAGGGATTGGAGCAAATTCGGTTGTATCTTAGGGCTTGGCTGTAGACAATGGATCGTGTGATGTGTCCTGGATGGAAGCTGGAGGCATGTAGGTAAGTATAGCGGTCAGTAGGTTTCCGGTATAGGGTGGTGTTTATGTGACCATCACTTATTTGCACTGTAGTGTCCAGGAAGTGGATCTCTTGTGTGGACTGGTCCAGGCTGAGGTTGATGTTGGGGTGGAAATTGTTGAAATCCAGGTGGAATTCTTCAAGGGCCTCCTTTCCGTGGGTCCATATGATGAAGATGTCATTAATGTAGCGCAAGTAGAGGAGGGGAGCTAGGGGACGAGAGCTGAGGAAGCGTTGTTCTAAGTCAGCCATAAAAATGTTGGCATGCTGTGGGGCCATGCGGGTACCCATAGCAGTGCCACTGACTTGAAGGTATAAGTTGTCCCCAAATCTGAAATGGTTGTGGGTGAGGACAAAGTCACAAAGCTCAGCCACCAGGTGTGCCATGGCCTCATCAGGGATACTGTTCCTGACAGCTTGTAGTCCATCCTCGTGTGGAATATTGGTGTAAAGAGCTTCTACATCCATGGTGGCCAGGATGGTGTTTTCAGGAAGATCACCAATGCATTGTAGTTTCCTCAGGAAGTCGGTGGTGTCTTGAAGATAGCTAGGAGTGCTGGTAGCGTAGGGTCTGAGGAGAGAGTCCAAATAGCCAGATAATCCTGCTGTAAGAGTGCCAATGCCTGAGATGATGGGGCGTCCAGGGTTTCCAGGTTTATGGATCTTGGGTAGCAGATAGAATACCCCTGGTCAGGGCTCTGGAAGTGCATCCGTGTAGATTTGTTCCCGTACTGTAGCCAGAAGTTTCTTGAGCAGATGATGTAGTTTCTTTTGGTACTCCTCAGTGGGATCAGAAGATAGTGGCCTGTAGAATGTGGTGTTGGAGAGTTGCCTGGCAGCCTCCTGTTCATAATCTGACCTGTTCATTATGACTACAGCACCTCCTTTGTCAGCCCCTTTGATTATAATGTCAGAGTTGTTTCTGTGGATGGCATTGCATTCTGTATGGCTGAGGTTATGGGGCAAGTGATGTTGTTTGTTCACAATTTCAGCCTGTGCACGTCTGCGGAAGCACTCTATGTAGAGGTCCAGTCTGTCATTTCGACCGTCAGGAGTCCATGCAGAGTTCTTCTTCTTGTAGTGTTGGTAGGAGGGTTCCTGTGGGTCAGTGCACTGTTCAGTGGTGTGTTGAAAATATTCCTTGAGTCGGAGACGACCAAAGTAGGCTTCCAGATCACCGTAGAACTGTATCATGTTCGTGGGGATGGTGGGGCAGAGAGTCCCCGAGATAGACTCATAGACTTTAAGGTCAGAAGGGACCAATATGATCATCTAGTCTGACCTCCCGCATGATGCAGGCCACAAAATCTGACCCACCCACTCCTGGATTAATTCTCTCCCTTGACTCAGCTGCTGAAGTCCCCAAATCATGATTTAAAGACTTCAAGTTGCCGAGAATCCTCAAGCAAGCGACCCTGCCCCATGCTGCGGAGGAAGGCGAAAAACCTCCAGGGCCTCCAGACTCTTCCACTGGGCTAAGTGTGTGGTTGGATAGATTAACAATATTGTTAGGTGAGTTGAGGGTACCACTGTTGTAGCCCTCTGGCGGATTTGAACTTGGTCATGGTGTCCATGCATTTATGAGTTCAAGACTTCACTATTGTAATGCAAATCTAGGGATGACACCACTGACCCGAACAAAGCTCCAACTGGTTCAGAACACAGCAGCCTATTTGCATAACAAAAAACCCCCAAGAGCATTTCCACCTCTGCACTGGCTCCAAATGAACACCACATCAGACTCAAAGTTTCAATCTTTATCTTCATAGTTCTCCAGGTGATTGGCCCAAGTTACCTGAGGATCTGCCTCACAAAGCATCATGATCATGACCACCCATGACAGCTACATTCCACTGGAACCAAGGAACTGTTACCTTCAAGAATGAAACTTGTGTGACCAGAAAACAGAATTCCCTAGGCAACAGGCTCAGGACTGTGAAACTCACTTTCAGGTGAGATCAGAATGACAACCAACCTCAGAGCCTTCAGAGCAAAATGATCTTCCTCTGGCCTATCTTGCCCATTGTACCTCATCACCATAAACAAAAAAAACCCTGTGTCCTGTCTGGATAATGGCAGGGAAAACCAAAGAATTGTGTATGTTCACTTTAATACATTTGTAAAGCTTTCAGGCACTACATTGATTGAAGGTGCTGTATAGATAGATCGACTTGTTAATGCTACCAAAACCCAGAGATGGAATTACAGTTTTATAGGAAGAATTATGGTGTATTCATCACCATAATTTTGTCTTGTTCCATTTAACCTTGGTAAGCCAGTGGTCTCAATGAGCTTTCCCCTGCCATCTACTGATGAACTGGGGGGAAAAGGCTCGGGGCAGACCATATTTGAATAGACACCTATTCTGCTTAGATACATAGACATGCTTGCTTGTCAAATATATCATTTTTGACTGTTTTTGGGTTAAAATTCACTTAAGTCTTGCAAAGAGTAATGAAATGTTGTTATCCTTATTGTATGACTAAAGGGCAGCAGGACTGTACATAATATACCCAACGTGAGGGGGAGTCACCCTAAATTTAACTTCACTCACTCAATGGGTGTAGTTATGCCAAATCCAAGAGAAAGTTAGAGGGGGTGGAGACAGGTGTTCTTATCTGGTTGCATATACTCTCTTAGATGCCATTTGACTCTCACCTCTAATGTTTAAAGCCAGAGCTGACAGACTCAGTTGGGAGTCCTTGTTTCTTCTCAGTGATCACTGGAGCTGAAATCACTGATAAGCTGGTCAAGGGGCCTGAGCCTTAGGCTTTGTCTATACTGCACTTTCATCGGTAAAACTTTTGTTGTTTAGGGGTGTGAAAAAACACACCCCTGAATGACAAAAGTTTTACCCACGAAAAGCGCCAGTGTGAACAGTGCTTTGTCAGCAGGAGAGCTCTCCCACCGACAAACCTACTGCCTCTTGTTGGGGGTGGATTTATTTTGTTGGCGGGAGAGCTCTCTCCCGTCGACAAAGAGCGGCTACACTGCCCACCTTTTAGTGGCACAGCTATGTTGCTAAAAGGTGCGTAGTGTAGAAATAGCCTTAGATCTGGTGTGGGGACAGCATTGCAGTGAAAGACAACTCAGAAGAGGCATCAGTGAAGTTCTCCAGTACCCAGTTAAATGACAAAGAGCTGAAATCACTAAGGACTGGAACAGGTGATGGAACCTCAGAATAGACAGCAGTGACAGCAGCAGCATGCTGCAAAGGCAACAGCTATAGAGATGGCGGCGACAGAGGCACCACTCAACCATCACTCTCCCTCAGGGGCAGGAGATGAATGCCCCTGGACTCTGGAATGTTGCTGACCTTGGACAACAAACCATGAGTGGGAGGCAGTGCAGGGAAGGGAGAAATGGCATGTTAAAGGGACATTCATCCATCGGACTTTCACACTGCAAGGAGGGAAACTGAGACAAAGGACTACTGCCAAAGATACTGTGGGATGGGTGTTTACTTACTGTTTGTATAATTTTGAATAACTGTTGCTGTGTTTCCCAAATTAATGCGGTGTTCCTTCTCTTCTTAATAAAAGTTCTCTCTTCTTATCCATAGACTCAGTGCTTGCAAGTGGGGAAGTAATGGGACTCTCATGTGTCCAGGAGTGGTGTTTATTTTCCCCAGGTTTCTGGGTGGAGGCTCGAGCTGATTCTGTTTTGTAATGTTCAGAGGAAACCCTACACATTGAACCCACCCCTTGTTGCTGCTGACACCACCTGGCAGAAGGGTTATTCTTGTAGCAGTTTCTCTCACTGTGGCTTTAATTCCGTAGGCATTAAGGGCCAGATTTTCAAAGGTATTTAGGTGCCTAAAGATGCAGACAGGTGGGATTTTTCTAAAGTGCCTAAGCAGGTTAAGTGCCTAATTCTTTTTGAGTTCAGTGGGGTTAGGTGCCTAACCTGCCTAGGCACCTATCTGCATATTTAGATGCCTAAATGCCTTTGAAAAATCTGTCCCTAAGTGATTTTTATATATATAAAACTTTGTATGGTCTTAGGCTAAATAGCATACAGTCCAAGTAACCTTTGGTTTAAGGTCAATGGATGCTCCAGCAGCAGTGGATAATGTTATCAGTCTAGAAGGCTGAATCAGCAATTTGTCAGGAGATGAACCATGCTTATTTATATGCAAATTTATATAGGATTTTAATCTAAGAACACACACAGTTATTTGTTTTTAGTTTATATATTTAAATTTCAAAACTGTTCTCCTCCAGAAGACAAAAGGACCTCCAGGGTGAATTTGTAATTAACAGGTCATGCCTTGGTGCAAGCAGATTATTTTGCATTGCCATCGGGAGAAAGAGTTTTATGGAGAATAAACAAGTGTTTCAATGAAAACAAGCAAATTTATTTGAAATTAAAAAAGCTAACAGTATAGAAAGTATAAAATTAAAATGTAGCACCAAAGATATTTTATAGAGGAAGTTTCAAACAATGCTAGTAAACAGATAAGGAAATTAAACTTGTGTGTATTTGGGAAATAATTAAAAACACAAGATAGATTTGTAAGGATGGTTAAATCAAATGGTAAAGTGTACTTTGACACCTCTTGTAAGAGTGTCTATATACATAAATTAAAACTGACTTCTGTATAACTAAGAAAGCTTTATTAGCACACAAACACATTCCTTTTGGAGGCACATGTGACACTTCACACTGATGAAAGAGAAAGAATGGCATAGCTTTGAGCTGGGGGAGCATCCAGATAGCCCTAAAGCAACTATGTAGGGGACATGGAGGAGTCCTTACTCCTGCTATTATCTGGTGCAGCTGTGTTAGAGTTAGGGACAATCTAGCCTATAGTAGCAGAAATCTAAATGGGTGTCTGTTTAACTTCAGTAATTCAGGACATTTCTATTGCTCCATCATAATAGGAATTTGGAAGCTATATCCCTGAAACAACTCTTGCATTAGTTTTCCAACATCAGCCCAGAACTTACAACAAAATGGTAGAGGGAACACTATGATGGAAACCATCTTCTTTTTTTATTTAAAAGGTAAACCCAAGAGCTTTACAAAAATAGAAGCCCACAAATCAATTCAGATAGAGCCTGTTTTTATTATGGGACACATCACAAAACCCACCAGCCAGCAATTTCTGAGATTCCAACACTATTTTATAGAAACAAGGTGGGTCAAGTAATATCCTTTATTGGACCAACTTCTATTGAGACAAGCTTTCAAGTTTATACATAGCTCTTCTTTGGGTCTTGGAAAGACACTCAGGGTGCCATTGCTAAATACAAAGTGGAACAATAAACCCAGTGTAATAAATCCATTGTTGTAATAAACCCAGTCTCTTTATTAAGCCCATGATTTTTAGTGGCTAGCAAAGTTAAGAATTTAAGCGCTCAGGGTCGTCTTTGAAAGGTGTGCAGGTTTCCTTGGAGAATGGGGACTGAGGTCAGATATGGAGATAAAATATTTTTTTGCAAAAACTCTTTCTGAAAAGTGTTTACCCATGGATGATATGCTGTTTTTGTCTTTTATCATTCTTCTGTATGAGTTCATTTGAGAGTGCAGTGATTGTCTCATTTCACCCTTCTCCCCCATGGATTCTCAGAGCCTGAACTCCATTTCGAGCCGGAACATCTACACTGCAATTTTATCACCCTGCAGCCTGAGTACAACAATCCCAAGTCTGCTGACCCAGACCACCTGCAGACATGCTGCTGATCTTTTATTGTGGTGTGTACATGTAACCTCTGAGTACCTTTCTCAGACCTAACGAAGAGCTCTGTGTAAGCTCAAAAGCTTGTCTTTCATCAACAGAAGTTGGTCCAATAAAAGATATTACCCCCCCCCACCCATCTTGTCTCTCTACTATCCTGGGACCACCAGGGCTACAACAACATTGCAAAAACCTATTTTATATCAGGCAGAAACTTACTTTCCTTCCAAACTATTATTAACAAATGGTCAGGCAAATAAACAAAAGGACACATCATAACAACCACTAGAATGTGAGAAGAGACAAATCCAAAAGGTTACACTAAGGTTAAAATATTAGGGCCAAGGAATCAGTCCAGTCATACCAGTGAGAGACAGGTATAAGTAAGAGGAAAAACAGGCCCTTACTGCTAGCACAAGGATCCTCTGTATATTATTAAAACAGAGTTCAGTCCATGGAAGATTACTCAACTCTTCAAAGCAGTCCTTCCAGAATTTTCCAGTAGCACTCCTAGCTCAAACAATCTTAGCTCAAAAGCTAAAGGACCTGGAGAAGACTGACTAAAACTTATAAATGAATGTTCAGTTCTCAAAAGAAAGCTCAACCAAGATTCCAGCATGCACTGGGCTTGCCTTACCATAACTTTCCCCAAAGTTCCCGGGGATTAATTCACAGACAGGCATTACATTTAGTGCTTCCTCTCTCCTGGATGCAGACCATGTCCCTAGGTTCCATTGCCATGACACCTCTCACCCCACCTCCTTCCTCCACCTGGCTTCCCAGTCCACACATCCTTCCTGCACAGTCATCCATCTCATTCATTGTGGGAGGAGAGAGATATAGATGGAATGAGACTATGTCTAGGGATTATAAGGGCAGAATTTGGCCCCATTTATTTAACGGAGTACTGTATATAAGCACATAAGAAAGGATCCTATTAAAATTTTAAATGTCCACCAAGTTACGCTAGAAGCTTGCACATTAAGAATATTTTTTTGCCACTATTGCCCAGTGGTAATGTTAATAGTGAGCAAATGATGAAGTAAACCCTATTTGCTAGAGGTTACAGTATGATTATAGTTCTTGAGACTGTATATAAAATAGACCAATTGCTTAGTGATTGTCTAAAGGTCTAGAGAGTTACCCTTAAAAGCCTCCAAAGTAAAACTTGACACACTGTCAAGAAGGGAACTGCAAATATTTATCCCTGTCACTTGCTTACACCATTCAGCACTCCTCACCTCTTGCTTTAGTAGCATTTTTAACAGAGAATATGACTGGCCTCCACCTGTAGAGAGACTGCAGTGCTGCACATCTTTCTCAAGTGATGCTCTACACAAATTCTGTGGTGCAATGGTTTTGAACTTACTCATCAATAATAGCCTTTTCCCCTCCAATATTCCATCTTCTATGCGTTTATCTTTTGATGACAATGGTGGGATTTATGTTGACTTTAATGGGAGCATGGTTAGGTCAATCCTGGGCATTTTTGAAAATCCCACTTTATGCTCTTCAGGGTGAGGATTATCTTTTGTTTTCATGTACTGTACTGTCACAAGAGCATTGTCATTACTAATAATAATTCTTAGAGTGAACATTTCATTAACAGTGTACATCTAATGTAGGTAGAAAAACTAAACAAATCATGGCACATGATATTTAATGTATAAAAAACGATGTCAAAATACTACTCCCAAAGGGTAAATAATCAAAAATAAAATTCTCTTCATTGGATGATGAAATTTTTGCAACTTGTTTCATACAGCTACTTTGTTCTCTAATTTTGTAATATAAAATAAACAAAACAAATGTACATCCATGAAACTCTCTCTTCAATCACTGTTGATTAGCAGAGTCCAAGAAAGAACACTTTAAAGTGATTCTTTCTCTTCCATTCCAATAGTTCTATATTACCTTTACTTATTTAAAAATAAAATGTTCATGCCATTAGTCCATCATATGGAGTAACTACTTTGGCTAGCTGGAATTTTTTTTTTAAATGTTATTTCATTTTAAATAGGAAGCACTACACATACACAATATATTTCATGAAGCATTATTGCAGACACACACAGGCTCCAATTCAGCACATATGTAACTTTAAGCATATGCTTAGTGCTTTGCTGAACTGGAGCCTTATTGTACTCACACAGCACTTACTCAGCCATTGAGCTATGCTGATTTTACACCAGTTGAAGAGCTGGCTCACTGTACATTTACCCAATAGACCACAAAAGCTTTGATCAAGTCAGCGAGCTGCAAATTAGAAGGTCTCTAAGAAGTACCATCCATTAGATGGAATACTATAATCTCTCTTTTGGAGCTGCCATTTTGGGATTCAAAAGTAAAACTTTTCAGTTCACATATTTATCTACTCTGGTTACTATTAGGTATCTCAAAACTATATAATTATGTATCTATTCCAGCAATATGCTACACTTACATTTACAGTTGCCTATTTTTGTGTGTGTTTGTGGTGGTTAGAGAGACAATTAGATCAATTCATAAATAGGGGCTGGATTCTCCAGTCCATTGAAGTTGCTTTGTGATGCTATGATGACTCAAGGTTGCCATAAGATCACCTTAACTAGCCAGCAGAGTAGTCCATCAGCTCAGGGGAATCCTCTGGTGGCATAGGGCCACTGCCTAGGGTCCCCTTCCTGGCCTCTGTCCACGGAGAAGGGGACATAGCATATCTCTATGCCCTCTCCTCAGCTGCATCTGGGCCACTGACAGCTGGTGCAAATACTTTTAGTTTGTTCTGTCTTAAATACTGTACAAATTTGAAAGAATTTAAACACCAATAAACAAACACACACACTGTGTCAATATTATTAACAATCTGATTTAATCACACAAAATCAAGACAAAATATAAATTGCTGATCTGGGACCAATCCTGCACTTCCAGTTAAGTTTGGTTGGAATTCTGATTGACTGAAGACTGTTGGATCAGGCACAGCAGCTTAAACAGACCCCCTTTGTGGCTAGGTATTTCAGCACATAGAAAAACATTATGCAATCACCTGAGATAGCTGCAATCCTAAATGTAAAAGGCAATAAAATGTGGGCAAAGACTTTTTGGCGTTAACTCTGATTTTGTCTTTTGGGTTTGAATTCTACCCTGAAGTATTCAAACGGATTCTTATACAGTTGAATTTATAGAGGGCGCCAAGAGATAATAATAGTCAATGTGACTTGTTCAAAATATGATGAAGAATATAATGGCCTGGAACAAAATGCAGAGATACATTTTATATGAAATATCCTAGCAAAATTATTAACAAATACACAACATATTATAATAAAGGTCTGATACAAACTGACAAAACCAATTAAATAAGAAGTGAAGACCCAAAATCAGTTTTTAGTGGTGCCATTGTGATTACAGGTGTTCTTGGGATCGGGGCACTTGGTGCATTTAGGCACTTAGGTAAGTGGTCTGATTTTCAAAAGTGCTGACTTCAGTGTGAGCTGCTGAGGGCTCAGCACTTTTGAAAATCATGACACTTTAGGTGCCTAAAAATCAACTTGGCGTAATTTTAAAAGCCCATTTTAAAAAATCTCAGCCAAAAAGGACTCATCTGGGTATGCTACGAGAACAAACTATTTAGATTAAATGACATGTGCCTTAATTTGTGCCTCATTTTTTAATTTCTTTCACTTTAGTAACTGTCATAACCCCTTCTGTTACTAAAAGCTTGGCTTTTATAATAGTAGTTTACAGAAAGAAAAGAAAATATTTATCCTAGTGGACGCAGTGATCGTCATAAGAACGGCCATACTGGGTCAGACCATGTCCATCAAGCCCAGTATCCTGTCCTCTGACAATGGACAATGGCAGGTGCCTCAAAGGGAATGAACAGACAGGTTATCATCAAGTGATCCATGCCCTGTCACCCAACCCCAGCTTCTGGCAAACAGAGGCTAGGGACACACCATTCCTGCCCATCCTGGCTTATAGCCAGTGATGGACCTATCTTCCATGAATCTATCTAGCTCCCTTTTGAACCCCGTTATAGTATTGGCCTTCACAACACCCTCTGGCAAGGAGTTCCAGAGGTTGACAGTGCGTTGCATGAAAAAATACTTTCTCGTGTTTGTTTTAAACCTGCTACCTATTAATTTCATTTGGTGGCCCCTTGTTCTTGTATGAGAAGGAGTCAATAACACTTCCTTATTTACTTTCTCTATACCACTCATGATTTTATAGACCTCTATCATATCCCCCCTTAGTCGCCTCTTTTCCAAGATGAAAAGTCCCAGTCTTATTAACCTCTCCTCATACGGAAGCTGTTCCATACCCCTAATCATTTTTGTTGCCCTTTTCTGAACCTTTTCCAAATTCCAATATATCTTTTTTGAGATGGGGCGACCACATCTGCACACAGTATTCAAGGTGCGGGCGTACCATGGCTTTATATAGAGGCAATATGATATTTTCTGTCTTATTATCTATCCCTTTCTTGATGATTCCCAACATTCTGTTCGCTTTTTTGACTGCTGCTGCACATTGAGTGGATGATTTCAGAGAACTATCCACACTGACCCTCCAAAAGGATTAAAAAGCAATTTGCAATGCACAAACAAATCCCCCTTTCATTATAAGTTTACTAAGGGTTATTTGAAAATTTTCTTAAACAATGTACAAACCTTCACACAGGTTGCTTAGCATTACACTACATTAAATCAGCTTCACACACAGATTACAACTCTGAAATCTGCTTTGGGGCTTCTAATATATATTATTTTCTCCATCAACACTTTCTGGCTATTATCAAAAAGGTCTGATGGGCCCAGATCCTGCAGGAGCAACAGGTACCTGAGTGAGACATCACTTGATGCATCAGTCCCATGGAGAGGGTTTAACTCAGAGAATCTTTCAGAGAGCCTAGAGCCCTAGTCCCATAATAAAATCATTGTTCCTTATGATAAAGAGGGCAAGTTTTCCTACGGGAAGATTCAGATTACCACCTCCTAAAAGCAGCAGTCAAAATGTATTGAACCAAAACAACACTGGTAAGATTAATCAAAAATAAATAAATAAAGTAAATACGTGTTAGCATTAAGAAAGCAAAACAGAACAGAGGAATCTGTTTACACAACACACACTCCGCTTCCCAAATCCCACTCCTATGGAAGAGGACTCCCTCTCCTTTCAGATTACTTTAAAATGCTGGTTTTAAGTCTCTCTCTCTCTCTCTCTCACACACACACACACAGGATGGAGGATTTCTGCCCTGTGTTTCCAAGAGGCGTTTAACAATAAGAAAGCAAGAACCCTCATTCCAACTGCCACCACCGCCGGACAGCCCCGTGTGTACGTGGGGGCATCAGTTCAGTGCCATTAGCCCCCCACAAACAACAATTCCGCCTCCCCACTAAACATTTGCAGCGCAACAGACTCTCGGAGGGGAGGCACTAAAGGCAGGACAGAGGGAATCCTCCCCGCTCTGCCCCGGCCACCAGAGCCGCTGCCTGTCCCACGCGCCCTCCCTCACCTGCGCCTCCGCCATCCTGGGCTCTGCGCCCCGGAGCATCCAAGCCGGCCGCGGGCGCAGTGGGACGGGGGAACTCAGCCCAGCCGGGCAGGCGGCGGAGGATCCGGCCCTACTGGTCTCCCAGCTCCATCCCGCGGGGACGCGGCCGCTGCTGCCCCGGAGTTCGGGCCCCTCTGCGGCGCCTGCTCCTCCGGCCGCGCCACGGCTGCGGGAGTCGGGAGGTGCGCGCGTGTGAAGGGCTCGCCCGGCGGCTTCTGGCTGCCTGTGCCGGGAGGGGGAGAGGGGGAGATGGGACTGGCCCGGCGCGCTCGCAGCTATTTAAGCGGCCAAAGAGGAGCGCGGTGGGGGCTTCCCCGCCCCCTGCTCCCCACCCCACCAGGTGACCTCTGCAGGCAGGAGAAAGCGGGCTCCGCCACTCCCCGCAGCCGCAGCTCTGGGGCACAGGGACCGGTGCGCCCCGGGAGTTGCCCCCCTCCGGGAGTGGGGCACCTGGACCCCTTGAGCCCCGCTGTCTGCATTGCTCCTTTTCCTCCTCTCTCTCATTCCCCTGCGTTAGGTTTTCCCTTCCCTCTTTTCTTGAGTTCTTTCCTCCTTAGCCGTTTCCTTTTTCTCATTTTCCATCCTTCCTCCTCTCCTTTTTCTCCCACTTTCCTTCTCTAAGTATTTCCTTCTCGCGCCTCTGCCTTCGCTTTCTCTGATCCCCTTTCTTTCACGCTCTTTTCTTTCTTCTCTCTGCCTTGTCTCCCTCTCTCTTTCCCTTCCAAATAACCCTCCTGCTCCACCCCTCATTATCTACTGTGCCTGTTAACGAAAATACAAATAGTTGCTGCTGTCTGTCAATGTCCCACATAGCAAAATTAGAAAGGATTATTGTGGATTGATCTAATTCTCTCCCTTCCCTTTTCTCAAAACATAGTCATGAGAAAGAAAAAAACAAAATGCTTTATGATGTATTTGTATTGTGCAAGCACCTAGGAGCTCCGGTCATGAACCCTATGGTGCGAGGTGCTGTATAAACACATAAGATGATAGTCCCTGACCCAAAGAACTTACTGTGGTGCTGGCAGACCAGGTGCCAGTTCTTGCCAGAGCTTTAGGCCACAACCAAGAACCGACCAATTAATTGCTGGAAACCAGCCCACCTCACCTGTGTGTTAGTATAGTTAAGACGGTTATTGGACTTACAACGTGTTTAGAGTTTATTAAATGCTTGGAAGATGCTGCATGCATTAATCTCAGTTATGTCTTTATCACATGCTCTAAGGTAACATTTAAGTTTTTGCTTTGTAACGGAAATAAATATTTGCTCTTAAACTGTGAATCCAGTCAGGAGGGATCCTCTCCTGCCCATCAAGGAGGTCTATCAAACCGAAATGGGCCATTGTGGGACATCATAATACAAAGACTTTGTTAGTTGCCCCCTCACACCCATGAAGAGGCTACCGGCAAAAGGGCTCATCCCAACAACTTGAATTCTAGAAGAAAAATAAAAATAGCTGACAACACATTTTTTCATCTTTTGCTGTTTGGACTCTCACAGGGCTAGAGCTACAAAATAGAAGCAGAGATCTTCAGGGTCAAGCTGGGTTAGCCCCAAAAGACATTCAGAGCTGACAGATCACTACAACTCCGTCAACTTTTGAAACCATTGACTAACTCATTTTTGTATATATGCTTTCGTGCTTTAATCTTGTAATAATTCTCTAATTTCTTTTCCTAGTTAATAAATCCTTAGTTTACTATAGGATTGGCTACAAGAATTGTCTTTGCTGTGAGGTACCAATTGACCTATGTTAAGTGACTGATCTCTTGGGACTGGGAGCAACCTGAATATTTTGTGATCTTTGGTGTATAGCTACTATCTAATCACTAAGGCTATATCTACACTAATGCCTATGTCGGCAAAAGTTATGTCACTCAGGGGTGTGAATATTCCATCCCCTGAGCGATGTAAGTTACACCGACATAAGCGCTAGTGGGCACAGCGCTATGTTGGCAGGAGAGCTTCATCAGGGTGGGTTTTTTATGCCAATGGGAGAGCTCTCTCCCGTCGTCATAGAGCATCTTCACCAGGCACGCTGCAGCGGGGCAGCTGTAATGGTACAACTGCCCCGCTGCAATGCTGGACGTGTAGACATGGCCTAAGTCCAGCTTGCCTGGTGGGGAAAGATGGACTGAAATGCCCAAGGGGACTGTCTGTGACTCCACGGTAAGACTGTTATACTGCTTTAGGAGTTCACACTTGTGACTGGGTTGGTGAAATCTAATTATAGAACTTGCAGCCAGTTTGGGATTTCTGCCCTGCTTCTTCACCGTCTACCCTGAGATTGGCACTCACGGTCATGAACCACTCCAGACAGCTTACATGGGAAACATTTGGTATGATGAGTAGAGAGGTGAAATCTTGCTAAAATGCAAAATTCAAGATATAAAAAAAGTGGATTTCTCACTGTATTTTCAAAATTTAATGTAAAAAGAAGAGGGAAAACCCCACCCTTATATAACTGAACCATTATGGCTGAGATTTTAATCACAAAAAAGTCAAATTCAAAATTAAGATTCTTGTCTTGGGCATAATTAGTACTGTTTTATTATTATTACTACTACTACTAACTCTTAAGGTAAATTTTCTGGCCAAATAAGGTTCACGGGGGGAGAGGGGAATTTAGAGAGGGGGAAGGGGCATGACTGGTGAATATGTGATTTTCCAGATCAACCAACTACACCAAGCCCCATATACAGGGTGATACAGAGATTGCAGTATACTCCCATGTATAGTGATGCTATGGTTGGAAGGGGGCAGGAGAATTCTATCCTCTAGTTACCAAGGATTTGCACAGGGAAAGGGTTTGGGCCTTAATCCACATGTATGGTTGAATTACAATAGCTGTGGGAGTTATGGGAAGTCAGTGGAATTATCCCCAGCAGAGAATTTAGACATAAAACTTAAAATGTCCTGATTTCCTGATGAGGGTGATTAAAATTACAATGTTAGGGTTTCATTAACAGTTTTTTTTGTTTTGTTTTGCATAATGTATTGCTGCTTCAAAGCACTTCTGATGTGCTGGGACCCAAGAAGTGACAAGGGCTGTCTCAAAGACAACCTTCAGTACATCTCCATTCTAACATATGCAATCCTCTACACATGCATGGACGTTCCTAAGGGGTTGAATAGTCAAAAAAAAAATGCACACATCCAATGGAGTAGAGTTGAAAGTGCTGGTGTTGAGCAATATAGGTTAGGACTTTCTCACCTTACAGCCTCTCTTTTATACTATACTTCCGTAACTCAGATCTGCAGAGGTATCTGAGCTGGATGCCTATAGGTATGGGGGAGGAGGCGAGGAGCAGGTAGCAGGGCATTCTTTGTGAAGGCCCTTTCCTTTGGAATCTGCTCCCTCCAGCCCTGTTTTGTCTATAGTAACCCAAATCCATTGACCTTCAGAGCATAACTGCAAAACACATCCTTGGGCAGGGAGGGAGAGGGAAGCTCTGAAGAAGCAAATGTTATTGGAGATGATGTTTAGGGAAAGTGGAAAATTTAGTGTATTTTTGTGCTGCCTGGTTATTTATTATACATTATGCGGATGCTAGGGTTTTGCTTTTTGTTNTGCTGCTTCAAAGCACTTCTGATGTGCTGGGACCCAAGAAGTGACAAGGGCTGTCTCAAAGACAACCTTCAGTACATCTCCATTCTAACATATGCAATCCTCTACACATGCATGGACGTTCCTAAGGGGTTGAATAGTCAAAAAAAATAAATAAAAAAATGCACACATCCAATGGAGTAGAGTTGAAAGTGCTGGTGTTGAGCAATATAGGTTAGGACTTTCTCACCTGACAGCCTCTCTTTTATACTATACTTCCGTAACTCAGATCTGCAGAGGTATCTGAGCTGGATGCCTATAGGTATGGGGGAGGAGGCGAGGAGCAGGTAGCAGGGCATTTTTTGTGAAGGCCCTTTCCTTTGGAATCTGCTCCCTCCAGCCCTGTTTTGTCTATAGTAACCCAAATCCATTGACCTTCAGAGCATAACTGCAAAACACATCCTTGGGCAGGGAGGGAGAGGGAAGCTCTGAAGAAGCAAATGTTATTGGAGATGATGTTTAGGGAAAGTGGAAAATTTAGTGTATTTTTGTGCTGCCTGGTTATTTATTATACATTATGCGGATGCTAGGGTTTTGCTTTTTGTCTGATTAAGTATTTGTCAGACAGGCACCTCTTGTTATTTTATATATCCAAATGAAGTAATAAATAAATATGGTGTATGATAGGTATATTTACTTCATTTGTGGATATCCAGATAGATTCACACTCATTTAGTTGGCATCTACAACAACATGTGGTCAGAGTGCATTGAAATCAGTGAGGAAGATGTATTGAGCACATGCTACATTATTTTCACTCTTTTATAACTTTATCTTGCAACCATTTTAAGGGACACTGTCAACCTAAAAGTAACATTTGCTTGAAAATCTAGTATTGAGAATAGTTAGAAGTAACCTCTAAAATTATGGATGACAAAGAAATTAGCAAAAAATAAATAAATCCCTCAATTTTTTCCCTTTGTGTATTTGACACTTTTGGATATAACGAGGTTCAGTGCTCCCCCGTTATATAAGGCATGTGCACACATGTTTGCAGCACTGGGACCTTAGTTAATTTCTCCCTTGGTGAAAAAGACTTAACAGGGGAGCTGAAAAATCCATGTAAACATTTTTGTAACTGTATTTAAAGAAAGGATTCAGACATACTATTTAAAAGGAGCTCTATCAGAAACTGGGATTTTTCTTAAAGTTAGTCATTTAATAAAATATTGAAGTTAATAGTATTCTTATAACCACAGCAAAACACTCATTCTTTGCTGTTAACTACATGCATTCTAGTTGTGGCCTGCTAATTTTTTTTATTTTTTTTTTTGCAATGGGGCCTGATCCTATTGACTTCAGTGTCAGTTCCTATGAGAATGGCATATGTAAGAACTGCCCATTTTTCTCCTTTTCTATTACTCTCATCCTCGTCCAGCCTGCCACCTCCTTTCTCCCTGGTTTCACTGATTCTCACATTGTCCCCCTGCAATTGACCCAGAATTCAAATGGCCCCAAATCATTTTCTTCCCCTACCACTCAGTCCCCACTCAAGTCAATTGCAAACCTCCCTGTGACTTCCATAGGGCCAGGATTTCATCTAATCTGTCTCAATTAAGTCCCTTCACTAACTACCCAGCATCTTCTGTATCAGGAGTTTAAGTTCTTGATTCTTGCCTTTGAGACACTGCATAACTTAGTTCCTGTATACATTTCAACACTTATTTCTTCCTATTTCCCCTTGTCATAAGAACGGCCATACTGGGTCAGACCAAAGGTCCATCTCACCCAGTATCGTGTCTTCCGACAGTGGCCAATGCCAGGTGCATCGGAGGCAATGAACAGAAAAGGTAATCATCAAATGATACATTCCCTGTCCCTCATTCCCAGCTTCTGGCAAACAGAGGCTAGGGACACCATCCTTGCCCATCCTGGCTAATAGCCATTGATGGACCTATTCTCCATGAATTTATCTAGTTCTTTTTTGAGCTTTCTCGCTTAACTCCACTTTCTGATTAACCAGACCTTTCACTTCCTTCTCCCACTCTAATCTTCATGCCTTCCCTTTGCTGCTGTATAATCCTGGAATGTTCTCCTTTCTCCTGTGCACCACATGACTAGTCCCTCCCTCAAATCTCAATTTAAAATTCACAAGGCCCATCAACTCAACTTTTCTGTAGCGTAATTCATTACTTTGAGGAAAGGTTGAAAGATTGGGTATGTTTAGTCTAGAGAAGAGAAAGCTGAGAGGGAATAACAGTCTTCAAATAAGTAAAAGGTTGTTATAAGGAGGACAGTGATCAATTGTTTTTCATGCTCACTAAGGGTAGGACAAGAAATAATTGGCTTTGTTTGCAGCAAGAGAGTTAGGTTAGATATTAGGAAAAACTTTTGAACTGCAAGGATAGTTAAGCACTGGCACTGGTTACCTAGGAGGTTGTAGAATCCCAGTCACTAGATGTTTAAAGAACAGATTAAACAAACACCTGGCAGGGACGGTCTAGATATACCGGTACTTTATCCAGGGGGACTGGATTAAATGACTTCTATAACCAGAAATCCGTGATGTAACCCATCTTACCTCTCACTCACTGTGCCCTCTCTGGCCGATTCCAGCTCGTTTTATGCACTGTTATCTCTGCATCCTCCATGTCTTTTGTATCTCTGTGTAACTTTAGAATGTAAACTCCTTTGGCTTGGGCCCTCATTTTTTAATTTTGTCTGCAAAACACCAAGCATACCATAAACAATTAAATGAAAACGTTGAGCTATCCAAGTGCATAAAAGCTTCTAAACAAGTTTTTAAATAGCTGAAACCCCCTTCTATCACAGCCACCATCACTTTTTTCATGCTTAGATGACTCAAATATGGTTTAAGGAATTTTCGTCTGAAGAATGAGAAATTCTAGCCCAAAACAATACTTTGTGGTGAAAATTTTCTCTTAATGGTGCAGCAGTCATACGGAATAACAAACAAGGAATCAGAGAAGGCGTTTTGATTACACCACAAATGTGTGTGTGGTACAGGAACTTATATAGTTGAATAGCTCACACAGGTTGAAAACCATAATTGAAAAGATGGCTCTCTCTTGCTGGAGATTCATTTTCAATTGTCTCCATTGAAGTCAATGGGCTAATGCGATCGATAATGAATTCCACCAAAACAATGATTAGTTGAAGTAGCAACAACTATTTAAACTTTTACTGGTCCTCATCATGCCAACACATTTCAAGAGACCTTATTCTAGAGTTAAGGATTTAAAAACTGATCTTGCAGAATCTAATGATTTAAAATCCTTTAAGAACATGTAATAGCATATATATTACTTACCAAGGAGAAGCTAGACATATTCATGATGTCAACAGAAAATGAGTTATACAAATTAGATACTCAAGGACTAACAGAATGCACCCATAGTGATGCCATTTGAATTAACATTTTGTTGATTAACTTTTCACAACTTCCATCTACCAACTTCTGCAGAACACTATTAAAGTTAACCCACTGAGAGCTATCAGACTTTAATATGGTAAGGAAAGAGAGACGCCATACCCTTAAAAAAAAGGAGAGAGAGAGAGAGAGAATACTAACTTTTGCAGTCCTTGCAGTAAAGAAGATATAGCTACATGATATTTACATATTGTGACACATGACCAGAAAGGGTTAAGCGTCCTGTGGGAAGAATAACTCTAATTCAATCCTTAAAGACATACGGTGAGATAATGTTTGTGTTTTTGTGTATTTACATATATATTGGTAGTGGTCAACAATGTAATCAACAGTCCCTGTCTATGCTGTATTCTATTAATTCAGAGTTCAAAAGAACATCCTAGTATTTAAATTAACTGTAAACACAGGATATCACTGTATTCATCTCTCTTTGAAATGTATAGCCAATCATCTGCAAATTGTGGAAAAACAGGTAATTGCCTTATGTTAATTCATGTAGCAAATTACCGGTGATGGACCTACTTCAAAGTGCCCATTGTAAGCCAAGGCACTCCAGCCTGTCAAAGGAGGCCTGAAATTGTATAAAAGATCCTTGGGTCCTTATCCTGTCATCTCTGATCTGCTTAAGCTTCATCCAGGGAAGTTTGAGTCACAAGTTGAGATCCCAGTTATGCTGGTATGCCCTGAATATGATATTGGATTATAACCTATGGACTAGGTTCTAAAAGAACTCTTTGCAACTACAAAGCTCACCATCTCTGCTATAAATCTGAACCTCAAGAATTGAACTCATTTCTGTATGTATATTGATCTTTTTACCATAGTCTCTCTCTCTCTTTTCTTTTTTAATAAATTTTAGTTTTGTTAATAAGAATTGGCTGTAAGCGTGTATTTGGGTAAGATATGGAATATTCATTAACCTGGGAGGTAATGTGCCTGATCTTTTGGGATTGGTAGAACTTTTTTATATGATGAAATAAGATTTTCATTAATCCTCATCATATCTGACTTGGGTAACTAGGTGGAGGCCTGAGGCTGGGTTACTTTAAGGGAACTGTGTTTTGGACTTCTGGGTAACCAGTAAGGTATAACAGAAGCTGTTTAGTGCTGGGCTTGGTAAATCAAAGTATTGGAATATCCACGAGCTTTGGGGTTGTCTACCCCATTCTTTGCAGTTCACCCTAATTGAGTGACCTCAGCTGGCTCCCCTGGGACCCCGCTCACACATATACACAAACAACACTCTCTCTCTCTCACACACACACACAGTTACATGGGAAAATAAAATGAAAATAGAAAAGTGTGTCAGGGAACTGAGAACAACACTAATTTACCTTTGCTTTTAATATAGTTCTTCATTTGAGACAATAGCTATCATATGCTTACAGAGCCTTTTTTCTACTCAGAGTTAAAAGATATGAATCACATATGTTCAGACTCAGTTGTCCAGCCCTCCAAGTGGTATGAGGCCTTCTTCAAGGCCCAAGATGGTGTTAAGCCACTGATGACCTGCCCAAGAGCTTACTGATTTCCAAATACTGCAGTGCTGAGGGAGCATATAAAAATCTAGATAGACAGACTCTCGATTATGAAGCATTCGACTACTCATAGATATATTGTTAAAAATTTGAGACTAGCACAAGTATAAGTCTGTTCATTGTCATTTTTAAGAAGGGACCACTCAGGATGGCATGAAGTAAAACTTTATCAATATTAAGTTACCAGTAAGATTTTTCTTCCAAAAGACAAACTTGGAACATTGACAAAAATATGGAGGAAAATACTCTTCTGAACTTTCCAGTGGACAAGTTCTGAGTCCTTAATGTAGCTACTTTAAGCTGTAATGAGAGAGACTTTCTGAAGGATTTTAAGGCATATAGCATTAAAAATGGACATCCTAAAATTGTAGCAATGGACACATTATGAATCTGTGGATGGGATGTTAGTTAACACAACTGAAACTTACAGAATGGTTTTCATCACTTCTCTCCACTATAATCTTAATTTAAATCACTAGCTAAACAATCTAAAGTTTTAAAATGATCTTTTGTGGGAAGGCCAGTTAGTAAACTGAATATACTAGAGTGAGAACAAGGTATATTCTGGACACTCCAACCAATATTTTTTCTCAGGGAATATAAATATTGATTTATTTTTAAGTCACTGTGACATTTAATTAGAACATGTACAATCTACAGGGGCTGGATAACAAATGCCTCTGGATACTCTAGTCAAGACGACTGCTTTAGAATTTTAAAATATCATCTGACTAGAGACCTGGTAATAGCAGTGATCCTGTGGGGAGAGAATTTAATCTAATTAATCCATAGATGGATTAATCACTTTTAGGTGCTTATTCACCAGCAAATATGAAGAATTCATTCAGCCAGATAGCCTAAAATCTTCCAAGTCTCCCATAGTGCTAGTGACCACCTGGCCACATGTCAGGAACTTGTTCAGTGAAGTGTTAAGTAGTTCCCCTCAGCAGATTATGACCCTCAGCCTTTTGTTCTAAATACATCACAGTCAGGTGGCTCTCAGCCTGGAGGCAGGAAAAGAAACACAGTGCAGCTCTGATGCAAGGTGCAGCAGTATAAGGAGCCTTTGCTGAGCTCTAATTGTATCAGGAACCTCCTTAGAAACCTCCCCAAAACATGCCCCAGAGACCTGGAAAGCACTTAAGACTAATACGCTATGTGATACTTCCTTGGCCCAAAGAAAAGAATAGATGTCAAATTGCAAAATTAGTTTCATTGTGTGTGTGGTTTTTTTTTAGTTGATAGGAGGCAGGGGGGACTTCACTCTCACCAATAACAGAAGGTTTGTCCACCCTTAAAGATCAGCTACTACTGATGTTAGTAGGTGATGATGTGGAGATATATCATGAAAAGGGAGCTCGTAGAAGGGTTGTTTTTTTTGTTTTTTTTAAACTACACTAAGTTAAACCAACTAGCATCCTTAGTGTTTTAGGGAGACTCGTACAACAGCAATGTGGCTTGGTATGCGTTAATAGAGTTTGGAAAACTCTATCATATGGCTAGAATACCTACACCTCCTTTCCTTTTACATTCCCCAAACTCCATCATAGAAATGCCAGCTCTCATGTTTGTGGAAATATACAAAATGGTTCTCACTGTCGTATGTTATCCCGACAGCTTTGAAGCTATCATGACACCTTTGCTTTAATACATGCTACTGTTTAAGCAAATAATTTTGATGATTTCTATTGAACTAATCAATAGTTGAACCATTACTTAAATATTAATGCTACATTCAAGTTACATGGAAACAGAGAGGGCAGACGAAGAATTTTTGTGGGACAGTGGTGTAGTCATGCAGGATTTACATACTGCTTGCTATTTTAACTGAGATTTACAGCTCAAGCACTAGGGTAACAGTTTAAGTCAGTGGCTCTCAACCTTTCCAGACTACCGGACCCCTTTCAGGAGTCTGATTTGTCTTGCGTACCCCAAGTTTCACCTCACTTAAAAACTACTTGCTTACAAAATCAGACATAAAAATACAAAAGTGTCACAGCCACAGTATTACTGAAAAATTGCTGACTGTCTAATTTTTGCCATATAATTACAAAATAAATCAATTGGAATAGAAATATTGTACTTACATGTCAGTGTACGATATATAGAGCAGTATAAACAAGTCATTGTATGAAATTTTAGTTTGTACTGACTTCACTAGTGCTTTCTATGTAGCCTGTTGTAAAACTAGGCAAATATCTAGATGAGTTGATGTACCCCTTGGAAGACCTCTGCGTACCTCCAGTGTACATGTACCCCTGGTTGAGAACCACTTACGTGATTCTCAAGTGTAGGGACTGAGAACAGCCAAAGGAAAGGTTACAATTTTATTATTTTCTGTTTGTTTATTTTGAGTAAAGGAAACAGAACAAAAGTAAAACAAAAACAGGAGCATCAGCAAAGAAACTACAAAGCTAGAGCTGGCCAAATTGGAGAGTGACAAATTAAGTCAGAAGCATGAACGCCAGAACTGTTTAGCTAAGCAGGAAGCCAAAGAGTGTGAACACCAAAATTGGGAAGCAGGAGCCCAGGAGAGGGAGGAAGAAAAGCAGCAGCAAGAAGAAGCACACTGACGGGCTTTGGAAGCAGAAGCAGCCGCACACCAATGATCCATGGCCCTTCCTTCGCCACCAGGCTCAGTGTCACCTTCCTCAAAGCTTGACTAAATGTTGAGGTGTAACCAGGGCCGGCTCCAGGCACCAGCCCAGCAAGCAGGTACTTGGGGCAGCCAAGGGAGAGGGGCAGCACGTCTGGCTCTTTGGCGGCAATTCGGCAGCGGGTCCCTCAGTCCCTCTCGGAGCGAAGGACCAGCCACCGAATTGCCACCGAAGACTGAAGCGGCGGCGGTAGAGCAGATCGCGATCGCGGCTTTTTTTTTTTTTTTTCCCTTTTTGCTGCTTGGGGCGGCAAAAACCCTGGAGCCGGCCCTGGGTGTAACCTTCAGAAGGATCCATTGCAAAGATTCCCTGGACTATAAAAGAGAGGGGCAAAGAGCCCCAAATGATCTCTTTCACCGAAGAAGACAAAGGAGCCAGCACTTTGGCTTCTAGAGGAGATTCTGACCGAGGGTGGGAGGGACAGCCACCATCCTGCTGGAAGACTTTGAGTGAGAAAAGCCATCTTGAACAAAGACTGTATCTTGCTAGGTTCAGTTTTAGTCACTGGAAAGCGTTTCACTTTTATCTGGTGCGCCGCTGCAGGCCAATGGAGCCTGCGGGAAGCGGCGCGGGG